>JAJPUD010006170.1:783-11630 GCA_023553655.1 Myrmecobius fasciatus
GTATATAATGATGCTCACTGAGCATCAGTTCATGCAAGCCTCTCCAGGCCTCTCTGAAATCGTCCTGCTGCTCATTTCTCACAGAGCAATAATATTCCATAACATTCATATACCATAATTTATTCAGCCACTCTCCCATTGATGGGCATCCATTCAGTTTGCAGTTTCTAGCCACTACAAAAAGAGCTGCCACAAACATTCTTGCACATGTGGGGCCCTTTCCTTCTTTTATGATTTCTTTGGGATATAAGCCCAATAGAAACACTGCTGGGTCAAAGGGTATGCATAGTTTGATAACTTTTTAAGCATAGCTCCAAATTGCTCTCCAGAATGGTTGGATCTGTTCACAGCTCCACCAACAATGCGTCAGTGTCCCAGTCTTCCCACATCCCCTCCAACATTCATCGTTATCTTTTCCTGTCATTTTAGCCAATCTGACAGGTGTGTAGTGGTACCTCAGAGTTGTCTTAATTTGCATTTCTCTGATCAATAGTGATTTGGAGCAACTTTTCATATGATTATAAATAGTTTTAATTTCATCATCTGAAAATTGTCTGTTCATATCCTTTGACCATTTATCAATTGGAGAATGGCTTGAATTCTTATAAATATGAGACAATTCTCTATATATCTTAGAGATGAGACCTTTATCAGAACCCTTAAATGTAAAGATGATTTCCCAATTTGATGCTTCCCTCCTAATCTTGTCTGCATTAGTTTTGTTTGTACAGAAACTTTTTAACTTAATATAATCAAAATTATCTATCTGGTGTTCAATTAAGAGTTTCAGATCTTCCATCTCCACATGTCTGAGAGGTAAACTATCTTATGTTCCTCTAATTTGCTTACAATATCACTCTTTATATCTAGATCATGAACCCATTTAGATCTTATCTTGGTGTGCGGTGTTAGGTGTGGGTCCAGCCTTAATTTCTTCCACACTAGTTTCCAATTTTCCCAGCAGTTTTTGCCGAATAGTGAGTACTTATCCCAAAAGCTGGGGTCTTTGGGTTTATCAAACACTAAATTGCTAACATTATTACCCAGCTTGTTCTGATATCCTATCCTATGCCACTGATCGACTGCTCTATTTCTCAGCCAGTACCAAATGGTTTTGATGACCACTGCTTTATAATATAGTTTTAGATCTGGTACAGCAAGGCCACCTTCATCTGTCTTTTTTTCATTAATTCCCTTGAAATTCTTGACCTTTTGTTCTTCCAAATGAACTTTGCTACTATTTTTTCTAGATCTGTAAAATAATTTCTTGGGAGTTTGATTGGTATGGCGCTAAATAAGTAAATTAGTTTGGGAAGTATTGTCATTTTTATTATATTTGCTCGTATAGGCACTGTACTTTTATTGGAGCCAAAATTGTGAGTAAGCAATGATTGACTTCTCCCCTCCCAAAATACTCCCATCTCCCACCACACACAGTACAACATATACTCTCCCCTGTTGTCCAGGGGAGAGAGGTGGGGAGAAGGAAGAGAGAAAATTTCGGAACACAAGGTTTTGCAAGGGTGAATGCTGAAAACTACCTTTGCATATATTTTGAAAATAAAAGACTAAGGAGGCAGCTAGTTGGTGCAGTTGATAGAGCACCAGCCCTAAAGTCAGGAGGACCTGAGTACAAACCTGGACTCAGACACTTAACATACCCTAACTGTGTGACCCTGGGCAAGTCACACAATTGCCTCAGCAAAAAATAAAAAATAAAAGACTATTATTAAAAACAATTCTTGCTCTATGAAACACTAAGATTCTGTGAGGATTGGTTTACTTGGTTGATCCTGTCTCATCATTTCTACTTCCCAGGATCTTCAGTAATTTTGATTCTGGATCAATTCTTTGGACTCATTTATTCCTGCCTCACCTGATTCCTCTTATATAATGACATCTGATCCTTTGATTTCCATACTGGTTTGCTTTTTTTTTCTTTCAGCAAAGGGCTATTTATTTTAAAAACTGAGCAAGCGCAAAAGTACAAATATTTCTTTCTAACTCCTGGAAATCGCCTCTACTACCTTCCCTCTACCACTTCATTCTGGGGCTGAGGTGGAGAATGAACTGAGACAATGTAGTTTCTATATATGATTGGTTTAACCAAGTTCATGTCCAAATATAGCATCAATACTTGGATAAATGAATTCCCATTGCAGATACTATTGGACATGGTTCTGCAGGCCAAACTCCTCATTCTTTAGGGCATGAGATTGACTATAAAAACTAGCCTGGACTCCACTCCCAAACCTCCATCTCTGATTTCCTACGCTTAAAACAAAATAACAACCACAGAGTTAAAGAACTAAGATCCATAGTTAATGGTCTGTGGTTGGGAAGACCTCTAGGGCCTCTCTCCTTTCAGCAGTATTGACTCTCTTCATTCATCAGATTGCTGCCAAAATGTAAGACATCAAAGGTGGAGGATCATCTTTTATGGATTTTGATTACTTAGCTACTTAAAGCTATGAGAATTGAATCAAATAATAAGGTATAATGCATTATCTAATATCCAATTGTTCAATCTGAGGCAAAGTTTAGTGAATAGGAAAGTGAATGATATGACACCAGAATGAATTGAGACACAAACTTTCCTTAAGACATTTTGTCAGACAAATATGAAAATATGTTTAAAAGAATTGCACACATTTAACCGATATCAGATTACTTGCTGTCTTTGGGGAGGGGAGAAATAAAGGAAGAAGGAAGAAAAAATTGGAACACAAAGACTTACAAAAATGAACATTGAAAACTATCTTTACATGTATTTGAACAATTAAAATACTATTGAAAAAAATTTAAAAATAGATATTTTGTCAGAATCTCTCTTAGCTCATTTACAAATCAGATCATGTCTAACATTTCACAGGTCCTTGTTATTTCAAGACTCCATGGATTGATTGTCATTTGTCAGGTAACAAATTGTAAATTTATTTATGGTCAAATAGAGACTAATGGAGAGACCAAGTGTCAAAGTCCACATCCCTGTATAAGAAAAACTTAGTCAACTAATTTAAATCAGCTGAACAATGGATGAAGGGCACACAGAGAGAGTCCTAGTGAGCTAGAGTGTTCACAAAAGCCTTTACCAAAGAGATCAGACATGAAGTAGTCCCTGGGGAATAGTATAGACTGAAGGCAACTGTGTAATACAAATCACTGCAGTTGAGGGCATTATCTCTCTTTGCCTAGTTTTGTGTTCACTTCTGGTTTTAGGCTGCCTAATTGTATGGGTTTGATCTCTCCATTAATCTGAAATTTTTTTTGTTTCTTTATGGGGTATTTATAGGACTTCACTGTGGAATTTGGGTTGATATTATGTAATACTATATACATATTTTATGCATTTTGAGTTTCTTAACTTTTTTGTCATCTTTTTTGTCAATCTATGCCTTTGCATGATGTCTGTGGCTTCCACAAAACTCCCCCCCCAAAAAAAAATTTCCATTTAATTTCTTATGCCAATCCATGATATATCAGAACTGTGATGGGGAAAGTCTCTATGTAGAAGACTATATTATCTTATTTGGTCTCATGACAATGCTGGGAGGTATGTGCAATTATTATCCCTATTTCATTGTTGAGAAAACTGAAGCAAACAGGTCAAGGGATACCATCAGTCTCTAGAATGAGAGAACTTGCTCCGAGCCAATAAAAACTGTCCAACTGGAGAGGCTAGGTCTTTCCCACCTGTTTTAGAGGTGATAAACCTATTTAATGTTGTTTGTTTTTCATTCTTTTTTTTTTTTGGCTGAGGTAATTGGGGTTAAGTGACTTGCCCAGGGTCACACAGCTAGGACGTGTTAAGTGTCTGAGACCAGGTCCTCCTGACTTCAGGGCTGGTGCTCTATCCACTGCACCACCTAGCTGCCCCTGTCTTTCATTCTTGAAGAGGAGTAGGACATCAGGAAGATGATGCCATGATATGCAAGTGAATTGAAGTGAAGGAAGAGAAAGTCATCTAAGTAGTGGTCAGATGTAGGAGCTGCCTAATGGGCACCCAATAGGGACTCGCCATTTGGGTAACACATAGAGGCCTTGAGAGAGTTAAAGAAAGGAGGCTTCTGCTCATCCTAGTGAGTTCTTCCTGACCTTGCTGAAAGAGCTCAGTAGGACTTCAACTCAAGAGAGAACAACTAATTCAGAACTCAGGGGAGTCCAGTCGATTGACCCATGTAGAAGAGCCCAGTGGCTACCTGGGTCAGCTTAGCAGTACCTTTGTCCAGCAGCCAAGCTACCTGCTCATTCCAGACTAGCCCAAGGAACAATGTGAAGGTATATTAAAAACTTCTTTTAGTTTCTCTAAAAAGAATAAGAAATATCTCTTTTTTCTAAAAAGTCCTTTCCAAAATCCTTGGGAAAAGCTCTTGAAAGATAGGTGATAGATGAAGGACAAAAGTTTCTGCCTCAGGTAAATGGATTAAAGATGTTACCTAACTTTTTTTAAACAAAGGAGAACTATTGCATCACCACCTGGAGTTCACTGAGGCCATGACCCACCCTTCTCAATAGAGAAAGGATACAGATGTCTAACACGGTGGAGGTCTCTGTTTATTCCCAGAGTGAGAGGAATAGTCAAAGAGAGAATAGTATCATTCCTCAATTATTCTAGAATTTTAATCCAAAATCTTGAAGCTTAACATCATTTTAGCGCTTTGCCCCAAGATGATTTCAAATAACATTTATAGAAATCTTGAATGAGGAAAAGAGATATTAAATACGTTTTGGTTATCTCTCTCTAGAAACAGTTTAGGTATAAATTAATAAAAATTGTTTCTGATAGACTTGAGGGCCAAAATGCAGATTACACTATTAATATTAAGTTACTGACTTCAGTAAGCCTTGCCATAGATTAACCAGTTCACCGGAGATACCTATGGTGTGTGGGGAGCTAGCCCAGCTGAACAATGGAACAATTAATTCATTATACACTGTGCCCCAGTTGCGGTGTTTGTGAGCTGCATTGTTCACATGTGTTCCCTACATCTATGCTTCACTCATATTGCAAATTTGCAGTCACTTTTTCTCCCATGTATTCTATGTATATTTGTGGGAAAATGTGTCCCAGATTGGGGGACAAAATGAGGGGAAATGTTTTGTAACTATTGTTCTTGCTTTGCCAGTTGGGTAAATGCCTTTCCTAAGAATTATTGAAATCTATTGGCTGGTTGTTAAGGGTAAATACATTGCTAGGGGCTTGTGAGCTATATTATTATTATTTTTTTAATTTTTTATTTGCAAAACATATGCGTAGGTAATTGTTCAACATTAGCCTTTACAAAACTTTCTGTTACAAATTTTTCCCCGCAACTCCCCACCCCTCCCCTAAATGGCAGGATATCCACTACATGTTAATTATGTTAAAATACTTGACAAATCAAATATATATATACATATTTCCACACTCATCATTGTTGTGCAAGAAAAATCATATGTACAAGAAAGAAAAATCAGAGAAAGGAAACACAATGCAAGCAAACATCAATAGAGAGCATGAAAATGTTATGTTGTGGTCCACACTCATATCCCTCTCTCTGGGTGTATATGGTTTTCTTCAGTGAACAATTGGAACTGGTTTGAGACAATTCTTTGTTGCAGAGAGCCATGGCCATCAGAATTGATCATCATTTAGTCTTTGTTGTTGCTGTGTATATTGATCTCCTGATTCTGCTCACTTCACTCAGCATCAGTTCATGCAAGTCTCTCCATGACTCTCTGAAATCATCTTGGTCATTTATTACAGAACAATAATATTCCATAACATTCATATACCATAATTTATTCAGCCACTCTCCAATTGATGGGCATCCATTCAGTTTCCAGTTTCTTGCCACTACAAAAAGGGCTGCCACAAACATTCTTGCACATATGGGTCCCTTTCCTTCCTTTATTATTTCTTTGGGATATAAGCCCAATAGAAATGTGAGCTACATTATTAAGGGAATAGCCCCACACAGAATTGCCCCTGTCTAGGAACCTAACCTACTTCAGTAGAGTGAGCCCATGTAAGGCACTACATTGTGTACATTTATCCTGGATCTTTGGATTCTCTCTACTTTTGATGGAACCAGTGGAGTGCTGAATCCAGCTTGTACTGGCTTTGAAGAGCTAATTGTTAAATTTTCGGTATAAATATTTATACTTTGGAAATCGGCAAAGGCTACAGGGCTTGATTTATTGTTTTATTGATTGTCTAGACTTAGAAAATGATGGCAAAAATGTTAATAATGTAAATTAAGCTTAAAAGTATATTGTGGGTGCATTGTTTTCCTACTATTAAACATTACAAGCACACTCTTGGATGGGACCCATAGGAGATATTTTCTACTTAGAACTTTCCATCTTTTACTAGAGAAAATTAGCATTTTGCTCTCTTGTTCTAGATTATAATTGAATCGTCTGTTTTCTAATGTATTTCCTTATAAGTTAGACCAGTTCCTTTGAGATAACTCCTGCTTGATGGAATGCTTAAGTGTTGATATTTATTGTATTACTGCATTCATTACAAGTATATAAGCTAGTAGGAGCAATATCGTTGTTGTATTCCTTGAGCACTGTTGCCTCAAAATGCAGCCAGAGCCATATAGAGGATTTCTTGTGAAAAGGTTTAAGGAGAAGGATTTAAATAAGAACTGAGATAATTTTGCAAGATATTATTGAAATATTGAGAGAGGAGTATTCAGTTATAATATGAAATAAATGATAAAACTCTATTTTCTTTAATGGGAATTCCTGGTCTGATAGGAGTTCAAGAAACACTTGGAAACAGGCTACCATGTCTCTCACAGAGGATGAAAGGATTAGGGCTATTAACTGGGACACATATTGTCAGGCCTTTTGACAGGCTAGGAGTAACTTTAGATGTAGGTCGCCTTCCACAGTGAACAGTGTATGTTGTGATGTTCCATCACATTGTCAGAGGCAGCTAGATGGTGTAGTAGACAGAATATTAGACTTGGAATCAGGAATACCTGAGTTCAAATTCTGACTTAGACCCTTACTAGCTTGGAGCTTGATGGCCCTAGATAAGTCACTTCATCACTCTGTACCTCAGTTTCTTCATTTGTAATAATAACACTTTCCTTAAGGAGTTATTGTGTGGATAAAATGATATAATATTTGTAAAGTGCTTTGTAAACCTTGAACTGTTATAAAAATGCTAGAGTTTTTAATATTGTTGGAACTACAAACATATTTTACAACCTTTCTCAGGAAAGGACTCATGTCAGAAACATGGACTATAGGAGTCTAGAACATGATTGAATGTATCTGAGGTGGAAACAAGAAAGCAAAAAAAAGTAAACTGCTAAGTAGTCTTAAAGACACACATTGAATTCTACAAGGGAATTGTATAGAGCCAACAGACCTTTGAAATGGATGTCTCATGGTATGCTTGCAAAAACTAGAAAACCGCTATGGTAGTGGTGGACACCATGAAAAACATATGCCATGTTCATTTAGTTTTCTACTCAGAAAAAGGAAAAAGATCTTCTGAGTCTATAATAATTAATAGAGGAACAATAAAATTTGAGAAAGCAATTGAGGTAGGGCTAAAGCAAATGCCCCAGAGTATGGTATATCATTAGAGTTAAAGCATTTTTAAATGGTCTTAAGAATGAATAAAAATTGCTAAATTTTAATCAGCTGCTTGACAAAATAAGTCAATTTATTTATCATTTCCACACTGAAAAGAAAAAAACAATTTTGAAGGAAATTCAATTTAGTCTAATCCAGGACATCTTCCTAGGCATGGGCCACAAAAAAACAAGCAAGAAGACACCTCTAGTTGCCCAGATTTAAAGGCAAGAGACTACAGAAAACACATTTAATCAATGATTGTGAGACAGCTTTGTACAGGATATTGTGCTAAGCTCATTGGGGAGACAAATAAACTGGTCTTCCCATTCCCAAGGAAACCACAGTCTGGGTTAGGAGCTAAGGTACACAACATATGTATTTTTATTTTGCTTTAGCAGTTTTCAAAGGATACATCTTATTTTCATACAATAGATTCATTTCAACAAACATCCAAGTAGATCCCACTGCAAAGTATATTATCTGAAAACAGTTCAGCAATACCACCTAATAAGCATGATTATGTCTGACATCACATGGTTTTCCATCTTTGTTATTCATCTATCATTAATAGGAATAACAATTGCTAACATTTCTAAAGTGATTTAACAAGAAGACTGTATTTTTTAACTTTAAAAGACTCTTCACATCTAAAAATATTAACAATTTAAGGAAATTTAAGTGTCAGTGGAATGCTATTATATACTGTAGTACTGTCACATTGGTATTATTGACTAATTTTTCTTGTGCTTGTGTCTTGTCTACCTATTTTATCCCTCTTTTTATGCAATCCTTACCCTTTACCCCACTGTTTTCAGCAACTAGAACAGTTCATATACTCAATATGAGACATTTGTCTCTTGATTGATAGATGTTATGGTTGTTCTCAAGAAACTTATGGGTTAAATCTAAACACTTTCTCTGACTGAGGCCTCCATGATTGGACCTTGCCTTTCCATGGAAGATGATGTAGTGAATGAAGTAGAAGGAGGAATGGAGTAAAACTCAGGAGATTTTTTAAAATTCAATTTTATTTTATTTTCAGCTATGGATTCTATCACTCCTTTGACTTCTTCCCATTTATTATATCATAGTCAGGGAGCTGTAAATTCTACAGGAAATCTGAAAATTTCTAGTATTAAATATTTGAAATATGGGGGTCAAGATAATTGGAGTGGAAGTATCAGGCAGAAACTGGAGGCATGTGTAAAGCAGAGAAAATCCAACTTCAAAAAAAAGTTAAATCTAGAAAAGCAGATGATTTTTTAACAGCCACTTTTAGGCTTGTATTCATGGGCTTATTGAACATTGCTTTCTTTTGCTTCTGGGTCTTGCTTATCAAGTCTGTTTCATTGATTTACTCTGCCCGAGTCTAATTTAGAGAAAGATTGATTGAAAGGATTAGATTCTATGATTACACTGCTGCTTAAGTGAGAGACAGCTTTGTGTACTGCAAGAATGTTTGCTTTTAGAAAGGCATTTAGAAAGTGACATAGTGGAAAGAAAACTGAAGTCAGAGAACCTGCATTCAAATATGGAGATATTATTTGCTAGTTGTATGACCTAAGCCCAATAGCTCAACTTTTCTGCACCTCTGTTTCCATGTCTCTAAAATGTCAAAAGAAATAAGAAGGACTCAAGGATAAATAAATAAATAATGATATAGGCTCAAATAATTATGATGAGGATAAAAAAGAGAAGCTGTTTAAAAGACACTTATTAGACATAAAAAGAATGTGTTGTGCAACTTAGATTTTTTAAAAGACATTTTTAAAAAGATAGAAACAAGGGCAAATAATTGAAGATTAATGCAAAAACATGGTATGGTCCCCTCAGAATAATGTCAGGAGTACTGATGCTTAGAATGAATTGTGACTGGTAATGAAAGCTAATCACATTTTTAATGGCTCTTTTAGCTGTGTTGGAGACAAGAAGAAATTCACAGAAAGAATAGGATTCATGCTAAGGACAGATGGAATGATTATAATGGATGGCAGAGAGAAAGCAAAACTACTCCTACTGGCTTCTATTTTCTTTACCTAGGATAATGAGTTTTAAACCAAAAAGATAGCAAAAGTAGTTAGCAGTAAACTGAAATTTAACATCTTTGGCCTCAGTTTCTTAATCTGTAAAATGAGTCGGACTAGATAACCTCTAAGAATCCTTGCAACTCCAAATCTATGATCTATGTGAATGCTAGTTATTATTAAAATCTAATTGTATCCAAGACAAATTCCAAAGGACCATAGAAAATGTTATCTACAATCCACTTCTCAAATCTATGGAAAAGGAATTTATGGCCAAAAAAGAAATAGAGAACATTATGAAGTACAAAGTGGATAATTTTGATTATATCAACTTTAAAAGTTTTTGTACAGACAAAACCAATGCAGACAAGATTAGAAGGGAAGCAGAAAACTGATAAATGCCTCATTTCTAAAATAGTTAAAGAATTGACTCAAATTTATAAGAATACAAGCCATTTTCCAATTGACAAATGGTAAAAGGATATGAACAGACAATTTTCAGAGGAAGAAATTAAAGCCATTTCTAGTCATATGAAAAAAATGCTATTGATTAGAGAAAGAACAATAAAAATAAAAGTTTTTAATAGCCTATTTTGTTTCTGTTTTCTTTTGCAACATGGCTAATATGGACATATTTTACATGACTTCATATGCATAACTGAAATCAAATTACTTGTCTTCTCAAGAAAGTGGGTGTGGTGGAATGAAGGGAGAGAATTTGGAACTCAAAATTTTAAAAAATGATTAAAAATTTTCCCATGTAATTAGGAAATATTAAATGAAATAAATAAAAATATTTTTTAAAAATTTAATTGTAAAAATATGTAATAATATACCTTATTTTGCTAAATCAAATTCATTTGAATAATCCCCTTTTAAACACTTATATTGATACCTATGGCCCCCAATGGACTTATATTCTAGTGAGGTACTCAAATAAGAAAATACAAAATGAACACAAAGTAAATGTAAAGTTGAGTGCAGATGGGCATTTCTGAGGCACAATGGAAATATTTGAACTTTCTGGATAGTTTTTTCCCCAAAATTACTATATACACATACATTGTATATATATATACATATATGTATAAAGTAAACTGAAGAAACATATATATGTATATATGCATATATGATCCAAAATATGTATATATATGTGTGTATGTGCCTTTTTTGTTTAGTTGTTTTAGTTATATCTGTTTTTTGCAGAGATACTGCCTTGCTCCAACTCATTTTTTTTTTTTT
>JAJPUD010006170.1:21181-49840 GCA_023553655.1 Myrmecobius fasciatus
CTACTACTACTACTACTACTACTACTACTACTACTACTACTACTACTACTACTACTACTACTACTACTAGCAGCTAGCATTTATATATCTTCTACAATATGTAAGGCAATATGCTGTGCACTTTACATATGTTATCTCATTTGATCCTCACAACAACCCTATATATGTAGGTGCTAATTATTATCATCACATTATAATTGGGGAAACTGAAGCAAATAGCTATTTTTTTAGTAACTTTGCCCAAGCATACACAACTAATAAATAGTTGAGGCTACATTTGACTTCAAGGCTTTCTAACTCCAGGCTTTTATGAGCTGTATGACGATGTTGAATAAAGAAGCCATTTCTCATATATAAAATGAAGGATTGGATTTGATGATCTTCAAAGTCCCTTCCAGCTATAAATCTGTGATATATCCAAAGTTCTGCTCAAGAACGTATAGGAAGAAGCCCTGGCTGAGGACCCCTGGGAACTGGTTAGGGAATGTTTTGTTACCAAGATATCTTGGCTCCCAACATCACCCTAAAAACTTCTTGCAGTTGACACTGAGCTCAACGGACTAGGGTCCCATTTTTTGTTTTTTGCAGCTTGGGACTATCCTGGGAAATTAATTTGCTGGCATCACTGGCGCAGAGGAGCAGAAACTGGGGGAAGAATTTGGCAAACAAGTAATTTCTACTTCCATGGAAGGGGAGGAGGGCAATTGGGTTAAGTGACTTGCCCAGGGTCACATATTAAGTATCTGAAGTTGATATGGCTCCTTATCAAGAGATACAAGCCTTGGGAACATCTCTCTGGAAGAAAAGCCTGGATCAGAATGAATGGGATTAAGATAAATAGAGAATCTCTCTCTCTCTCTCTCCCATTCTCTCTCTCTCTCTCTCTCTCTCTCTCTCTCTCTCTCTCTCTCTCTCTCTCTCTCTCTCTCGAATGGAAAAGATCATAAGTTAAGGGAGGACAAGAAGAAAGTTGACCGGAAAATCTAAAAGGAAATAGAGTTAAGCTGAAGTAGGGAGGAGATAAGATGTGAACTTTGACAAGTTGCTTCCTCAGTTCCTTACTCTCTAAAATGAGAAGATTGAAGTTCTTAACTAAGGATTTCCAAACTTGTGATTTTAAAGTTATATTTCAATATAATTGATTTCTTTTGTAATTTTTTAGATTTTATTTTATGCATTTAAAATATTCATCTGGGAAGGGATCCATAGGTTTCACTGAATTGACAAAAGGGTCCATAAGCCCAAAAGTTTAAGAACCCATGGATTAAGGTGATATCCAAAGGTCTCTCTGGGCTCTATATTGATCTAATTTAGGTGTTTCCCTAGGATCTATGGTTGTAAAGAAAATTATTTGTAAATTTTGAAGCTCTACATATACATGAAATATTATCATGCAACCTCACCCCATTTGAGAGGGAAAGATGAAGAGGAGGAAGAGGATGATGATGAGGAGGAGGAGGAGGAAGAAAAGGAGAAAGAGGAGGAAGAAGAGGATAAGGAGGAAGAGGAAAAGAACTGGAGTCATAGTTGACTGGTCAGTTTAAGTGTCAGCACTATTTAGAGACCCTCATGAGAGAAGAAATTCTTATGACCCAATAGAAGTGTGTTGTTGTTCAGTTACTCAGTCATGTCCAATTCTTCACAACCCCATGGACCACAGGATTTTCTTGTCAAATATTTTCTTCTCCATGGGTTAAGGCAAACACAGGTTAAGTGACTTGCTCAGGGTCACACAGCTACTAAGTGTCCGAGGCTAGAATTGAGTAGGTGTTCCTAACTCCTGGTCCTATCTACTAAACTACCTAGTTACCTCCAGAAGCATGCTTCTCATATTCCAATCCTAGGTCTATTGTTGAGCACTTTATCTTTTTTTCCTGACCATTTACAATTGTTTTTTTGGGTCTTCCTCTTCTCAGACTATAATAATAGTTTCCATTTTTATAGCATTTTAGCCTCTTAACAGCCACTTAAAATAGGAAATAGAGGTGGTATAATTTCCATTTTTCAGATAAAAAACCTGAGTTTCTGAGAGGTAAAATTATTTCTGCTCATAAGTTAGATTAAAATGTAAGCTAGGTTATGGAGGTAACAAATAAGAGAGCAGAAAATTCAGGTCTCCTAATTCCAATTCCACTATAATTCTACTACACCCAGCAGTGATGGTAAGTACTCCAATCGTTTCCAATGTGAAAGTAAATCAAATATTTATTAAACTGGTTGCTCTGAGTATTACAGGGAATGATAAAGACACAATCCCTGCCCACCAGGAGTTTATAATCTAGTTGGGAGAAATAAGGCATTTGTGAGAGAAAAAATATTTTTAGTGAACAGTTCATGACACTGAGCCAATATCAAAGTCAGGAATGATTGCTGCCAAGGAAGTAAAACCCACAGAAGTGCCAAAGCAAGCTGGTTCTAGTCTCAGTTGTTTGTTTTAACTACCTCTGATCCTAGGCAAACCATTGGATCTCTATTGACTTTAATTTCCTCATCTGTAAAATGGGAGTCAATTTAATATTGTATTAGAAATGTTAGCTTTGGCAGTAAGAAAAGAAAAAGAGATTAAAGGAATTAGAGTAGGTAATGAGGAAATCAAATTATTACTCTTTGCAGATGACATGATGGTATACTTAGAGAACCCTAGAGACTCAATTAAAAAATTACTAGAAACAATTCACAACTTTAGCAAAGTTGCAGGATACAAAATAAATCCACATAAATCATCAGCATTTTTATATATTACCAACAAAGTTCAGCAGCAAGAGTTACAAAAAGAAATTCCATTCAAAAAAACTGTTGATAGTATAAAATATTTGGGAATCTATCTGCCAAGGAAAAGTCAGGAACTAGACAAACTAAACTACAAAACACTTTCCACACAAATAAAGTTAGACCTAGTCAATTGGAAAAACATCAAGTGCTTATGGGTAGACCAAGCAACTATAATAAAAATGACAGTACTACCCAAACTAATTTACTTATTTAGTACCATACCAATCAAACTCCCAAGAAATTATTTTACAGATCTAGAAAAAATAGTAGCAAAGTTCATTTGGAAGAAAAAAAAGGTCAAGAATTTCAAGGGAATTAATGAAAAAAAAAAGGCTGATGAAGGTGGCCTTGCTGTACCAGATCTAAAACTATATTATAAAGCAGCGATCATCAAAACCATTTGGTACTGGCTAAGAAATAGGGTAGTTAATTAGTGGCATAGGATAGAATCACAGGATAAACTAAGCAATAACTATAGCAATTTAGTGTTTGATAAACCCAAAGACCCCAGCTTCTGGGATAAGTACTCACTATTTGACAAAAACTGCCAGGAAAATTGGAAACTAATGTGGAAGAAATTAGGGCTTGACCCACACCTAACCCCACATACCAAGATAAGATCTACATGGATTCATGATTTGGATATAAAGAGTCATATTATAAGCAAATTAGAGGAACATAGTATGGTTTACCTCTCAGATCTGTGGAGATGGAATAAATTTATGTCCAAAGAAGAAGTGGAACTCTTAATTGAACACCAGATAGATAATTTTGACTATATTAAGTTAAAAAGTTTTTGTACAAACAAAACTAATGCAGTCAAGATTAGGAGGGAAGCAATAAATTGGGAAATCATTTTTACATTTAAGGGTTCTGATAAAGGCCTCATTTCTAAAATATATAAAGAATTGCCTCATATTTATAAGAATTCAAGCCACTCTCCAACAGATAAATGGTCAAAGGATATGAACAGACAATTTTCAGATGATGAAATTAAAACTATTTCTAGTCATATGAAAAGTTGCTCCAAATCACTATTGATCAGAAAAATGTAAGTTAAGACAACTCTGAGGTACCACTACACACCTGTCAGATTGGCTAAAATGACAGGAAAAGATAATGATGAATTTTGGAGGGGATGTGGGAAAACTGGGACACTAATGCATTGTTGGTGGAACTGTGAACGGATCCAGCCATTCTGGAGAGCAATTTGGAACTCTGCTCAAAAAGTTATCAAACTGTGCATACCCTTTGACCCAGCAGTGTTTCTATTGGGCTTATATCCCAAAGAGATCTTAAAGGAAGGAAAGGGCCCCACATGTGCAAGAATATTTGTGGCAGCCCTTTTTGTAGTGGCTAGAAACTGGAAGCTGAATGGATGCCCATCAATTGGAGAGTGGCTGAACAAATTATGGTATATGAATGTTATGGAATATTATTGTTCTATAAAAAACGACCAGCAGGATGATTTCAGAGAGCCCTGGAGATACTTGCATGAACTGATGCTGAGTGAAACGAGCAGAACCAGGAGATCATTACACACGGCAACAACAAGACTATATGATGATCAATTCTGATGGACATGGTTCTCTTCAACAATGAAATGTTTCAACCCAGTTCCAATTGTTCAGTGAAGAAAGCCATATACACCCAGAGAGAGGGATGTGAAATGTGGACCACAACACAACATTTTCATGCTCTCTATTGATGTTTGCTTGCATTGTGTTTCCTTTCTCTGATTTTTTTCTTGTAGATACGATTTTTCTTGCACAACAATGATAAGTGTGGAAATATGTATAGATATATTCAATTTGTCAAGTATTTTAACATAATTAACATGTAGTGGATTTCCTGCCATCTAGGGGAGGGGTGGGGACTAAGGGGAAAAAAATTGTAACAGAAAGCTTTGTAAGGGTCAATGTTGAAGAATTACCCATACATATGTTTTGCAAATAAAAAGTTTTAATAAAAAAAATACAATGGGAGTCAGTAATACTTTGCCATTCTCACAGGGTGTTTTAAGATCAACTAAAAATGGAGGGCAGCTTGGTGGCCCAGTGGATAAAGCACCTGGAGTCAGCAAATCCATGCTCAGACACTTGACACTTACTAGGTATGTGAGCCTGAGCAAGTCACTTAACTACTCTGAACCTCAGTTTCTTCTTCTATAAAATAAAGATGATTACTGCCCTCACTTCCCAGCATAGTCTTAAGGATCAAGTAAGATATTATCTAAGATTCATTTTGCAAAGCTTAAAGTGTTATATGTTGTTGTTCAGTTGCACCCAATTTTTTTGTGATTCCCCATGGGCCATACTGTCCAAGGGGTTTTCTTGGCAAAAAAATACTATTTTTCTAGTAAAGTTTTAGTCACTTACAGCTAATGACTGTCTAAAGTTACATTCAAACTCAGGCATTCCTGAGTTCAGCACTCTATCCACTGAGTTACCTAGGTATCCCAAAGTATCCTTTATATGTGAGCTTTGTACACCAAGTGTTTACCACAAGTTAATAAATAATCAACGGATTAGTTTGGATTGAATTGGATCCCATAGTCAAGAACATCTACTGAAGTGGTTCTGAAACTTTGTGGTATCAGGGATCCCTTTGGCAATCTGATGAAGCCCTGGACACCTTCTCAAAATAATATTTTTTTAACATTTTGATAACATTTTATTTTTCCAAATGCACATATAGATAGTTTTCAACATACTTTTTCTTACTTTTCTCAGAGTGAGATATTATAGTTGTTTATTTTTAATAATAGCTTCTTATTTTCAAAATACATGCAAAAATAGTTTTCAGTATTTACCCTTGCAAAACATTGTGTTCTAATTTTTTCTCCCTCCTTTCCCCCCATCCCTTTCTCCAAGACAGCAAGTTATCCAAAATAAGTTAAACATATGCAATTCTTCTAAACGTATTTCCACATTTATCATGCTGCACAACAAAAATCAGATCAAAAGGGAAAAAAGAGAAAGAAAAAAAAGCAAGCAAACTAACAATAGCAACAACAAAAAGTGAAAATACTATGTTATGATCCACATTCAGTCCCCACAGTTCTCTGTCTGGATGCAGAAGGCTTTTTCCATCACAGGTCCATTGGAATTGGCCTGAATCACCTCATTGTTGAAAAGAGCCATGTCCATCAGAGTTGATCATCATGTAATCTTGCTTTCGCTGTGATTCAGTGTTCTCCTGAATCTACTCTCTTCATTTAGCATCAGTTCATCTAAGTCTCTCCAGGCCTTTCTGAAATCATGCTGCTGATCATTTCTTACAGAACAATAGTATTCTATTACCTTCATATAGCATAACTTATTCAGCCATTCTTCAACTGATGGGCATCCAGTCAGTTTCCAGTTCTTTGCCATTACATAAAGGGCTGCCACAAACATTTCTGCACATCAACATACATTTTGGCAAGTCTTTGTGTTCCAAATTTTTACCCTCTTTCCCTTACCTTCCCCCTTCCCAAGACAGCAAACACTCTGATATAGATGAACGTGTGCAATTTAGAATAATATTCTTTTAAAAATAAAGCAAAACACATAGGATTACTAAGGAAACTAAATGTAAAAATAAAGATGTAATTTCCCCCCCCATTCTAATTCATGGAAATCCATGAAATCCATCCATAGACTTCTTGGAGAGCCAGGGAGCCAAGGTCAAGAACCCCTCATTTATAATGATGATAACTGGACCATTGGGTTCTAATAATTCTGGAGGAGAGAAGGATGCTGATGACTTTGCACAGCTCTGTCTCCCTTGAATCCAATTCCCTTACAAGCCAAGACATCATTCTCTTGATGTCATTTGTCCTCTTTGAGAATGAAAAATAGGGGCAGCTAGGTGGTGCAGTGGATAGAGCACCAGCCGTGAAATCAGGAGGACCTGAGTTCAAATGTGGTCTCAGACACTTAACACTTCCTAGCTGTGTGACCCTGGGCAAGTCACTTAACCCCAATTGCCTGAGCAAAAAACAAAACAATACAAAAAAAAGAGAGAGAGAATGAAAAATAACCAGGCACTATGATGAGCAGGGAGGTTTTACTGTCAGCCTTTTACTCCTCAGTTTCTACATGGAGGTGGGTGAGGGGACACTGTCTTTTCTCTGCCATCCTGCATGCAGAGTGATCTGGCCCTGCTTTATTCTACAGGCCATGGAGAATGACAGAGATGAAGATTCCCTTTTGTAACTCTACTCAGTCTCTCTCCTTTTGGCTGGGCTGAGCTCAATTCTAAAAGTCACTGCCATCTCCCTGAACTTTGAGAGCTGATGCTGAGCTGAGGGAATATAGCTAACTGCAATCTCTTCCTTTTATGCCCTGACTCCCCCTGGCCCCAGGGACACATCCACCTCCAAAATAGCCGCAATGCTTGCGAGCCCCCGAACCTGATCTCCCCCTGGGATATGACAAGCCTAGTAACCTGAGAGCCCCATCTCATCACAAGATGTTCCCCTTACCACCTGGCCCCCATATGGGAAGAGAGCAAGAGGATCTTGGGGTTTGGAGTGGGGAAGGAGGAGACATTAATTGCCCTATTCTTCTCTAAGCTGTCCACAAAACTTCATGTTTCCTGGTGACCCCCAGTCAGACCTGTCCAGAGGAATGGGGAACATAGGTGACTGGTGGGAAGAACTAAGGAGAAAAGGGATCAGAGCCAGATTATTATAATATTAATTGGATAGCTTGAAGTTTACAGACAAAACTGCATGTAGATTAACATTTTAATTTAGAGTCCATGAACTTGCTTTTTAAAACTATTTCAATATGATATATAAATTGAAATACACAATATATATAACAACTGTATGTTTAATATAATAAATAACTTTCACTATAGGTTTCCTTTGAAATCCTATGTATTTTATTTTATTTATTGAAAAACATTCCTAGAATAGACTTCATCAGACTATTAGAGGGATCCATGATATGAAAAAGGATAAGACCACAAACTACACAATTTTTCGGGGCAGGTAGGTGGTACAGTGAATGGTACCAGGTCCAGAATCAGCAAGACTCATCATCCTTAGTTCAAATCCAGCCACAGATACTTACTAGGAGGTGAACCTGGACAAATCACTTAATTTGCCTCAGTTTCTGCATTTGTAAAAATGACCTGGAGAAGAAAATGGCACGTCACTCCCATATTTTTGCCAAAGAAAACTGCAATTGAGGTCACAGAGTCAAAAATGACTGAACAACACAATCTCTAAGGAATTTTCCAGTTTTCTCATCTAATGATCTGAGGCTTGGAGAATCACTTGACTCCATCCCAAGCATCCTCTAGAGTTCCCTCTTCCTGCCACAGGATGTGTGGAGGCCATGGTTTTGTGGACAGAAAGAATCTCAGGCTATAACATGACTGCTCTGCTAAGGGAATATCCTATGGCTTAGTGAAAACTGTCCCAGACTATGAGATATTATTGATCAGCTAACAAATTGCTTTGTAACCTTGAGCAACAACAATAGTAATAATTACACATGTTTCTATAGTAGCATACTATGGGTGTGAGCAAAAACTCATTTCACAGCTTACTAACTTTGGGAACTTGGACAACTAAGCTAACCTCTCTGAAATTCAGTTACCTCTCTGCAAAATGGGAATTATAATAGAATTTACAACTGGCAGGTAGGTGGCACAGTGAATAGAGTACTAGACCTGCAGTCAGGAGGACCTGAATTCAAATTCGGTCTCAGATATTTATTAGGTGTATGATCCTGGGCAAGTCACTTAGTCCTGTTTGCCTCAGTTTCCTCATCTGTAAAAGGAAAAAGAAATGGCAAACTATTCCAGTATTTTGCCAAGAAGACCCCAAATTGGGTCATGAAGAGACAGTCATGACTGAAAAACAACTGAACAAGAAAGTTCCTTCCAAATCTCAAGTTCTTTAATTCTAGAATTCTGCAAAATCATTTTTCCTTCCTCCTTGGGGTTCAGTTTCATTTTCTATGAAATGTGGGAGTCCAATGAGATGATTTCTATCATTAAGGTAGCTAAAGGTCTGACAGACTAGCTCATAATAGTCCTAAGGGCATGTGAGTTTTCTGTGTCACAAAATAAAGAAAAGAAATTACTATTTCTCAGTTCTCACTGGTGTTTCGCTTCTCTATAAGCCACTACCACTATCACTCAGCAGTAAAATTTGTGTCCTGGATCCCAGCATTGTCCTTTTTTTCTTCTTCTTAGGTGGGAGCCTTTGTTTACTAACCTGGGAGAGAATTCGGGGGAATATATAGTAAGGAATAACATTGGTAAAGTGCCATTAATTAGCTCAGCATAGTTTTAGTTTGTTAGACTACTGAAAAATGAGGGGAAGACAGGAAGGAAAGAAGGAAGAAGGGAGGGAGAGGAAGAGGGAGGGAGGAAAGAATGAATGAGGGAGGAAGGAAGGAGGGAGGGAAGGAAGAAAGGAAAGAAGGAAAGAAAAGGAAGGAAGAAAGGAAGGAAGAAGTTCAGATTTCTTATTTTCTTCTTGCTTTTCATGAGTTCCTTGGGTCTGTTCCCAGAGTAGGCACCTGGATGGAATTAGAGATTTAGAAAGCCAAGCATTCTGGGTGGGATACCCACCCACCTCCAACAATCTAAATCCATAGTTGTTTCCAAGCTACCAAGCAAAGCATTCAGGAAATTGAAACAATGATCCTTTCCTGTCTGGAAAAAGAGAAAAACAAGTAAGTTCCATCATCAGATACACATGTCCCATTGCTTTCTTGGAGAGTTCCCTCTTCACCTCCTTAATTGGGCCTAGAATTTTCAAGAATGGGGTTGAACCAGGCCTCTAGTTCCTGGGCTCAGTTGTAATGTCTTTGGATTTCCAAGGTTTTCAATCTGTGTGCTTTAAGAACATCACTAAGGTATGTATGTGGGCAATGGACAGATATCTGCATGGGACAAACATATATATGAATTTTTGTTATTGAGCCCTTCCAGTCAGCCAACTATATGAAGACACTGGAGTGATCCAGGTCATTTTACAGATGAGGAACTGAGGCAAACAGGATCAAGTGACTTGCCCAGGATCACGCAGCTAATAAATTATCTGAGGTTGGATTTGAACTCATATATTCCTGAGTCCAGGGTCAATTCTCTATCCACTGCATCATCCAACTGCTTACACATATGAATAGATCTTGTTATACATCAGATCCAGGAAGGTTTTATAAATATATGGAGATTGTTCAAGTTTGAAATCTTGGTGCATGAAAATAGCTGAAAACGCATGAGATTCAACCATCAAAGTTATAACTAGGTATTTCTAGTACCTGGAGCAAATTCATTTGGGTGGGGGGTAAGAGAAGACCCCAGGCTATATCGAAGCTACTATTGAAGAAGCTGGGCATGCCGTGGGTGATCATGTGAGATTGGTCCCCGGACCAGGGGCATTTTGCTTCAGCTAGCAAGTCTTGAAGATAACAGTGGAGAAAGGCAAGTCTCTAGAGATGAATAGAACTCTACTGAGGATGTGGGTGGTGTGCAATAGGGTAAGTAGAAGGGAGGCAGTAAAAGATAAGTCAGAGGGAGGAAGGATGTCCTACCAGTATTGGCAGCCTGAGTCAAAGTCCTGCTCTTCCCTTCTTCTACCATTCAGTAAGTTTTCCTGTGTGAAAAGGGCAATCCAATCTAACTCTACAGGGAATGGGTTAGGGTAAGACTAAGTAGCAAAGACTGGGAAGAATCTACATATATTTTATATGAAATCAACAACATAAAATTATATGCAGATTATCACTTGGGGTAAATGTTTTCTCAGGAGGAGGTTGGCAGGAAGCTAAGGGATCTGAGGGTAACTGGTCCTAGAAGAATCCTAGCATTTTTATCATATTGTAGAATGTAGAATTTGACCTTGATTCTAAGCATACCACATCTTAGGGGGTTATGAACCTTAATTTCTTCATCTGTAAAATGGAAATGCAATACCTACCTTAGAGAGGTATTTTGTTTGAGGAAAGTACTTTATAACTTTATTTCATAAACCTTAAGGTTAAATGGGAGCTTTCCCTATTACTAGTTAGTTCTATCTAACTTTTTGCTTTCTAAAAGGATTGCCATAGGCTTTCTTTAAATAGGCAGTTTTCCTAATGCATTTAAAAATATAATTTGGTTTGCAAAAATGTGATTAACTAAAATGTATGCAAGCATCTTACATAAAATGAATTCCTTTGAAAAAAGGTGCCTTCCTAGCTAGCTCATAGATTCCAGAGAGTCAGAATCTTCTGGGCCCTCACTGGGTACCCAATTTTTTCTTCAGTGGTCAAGATGGATGAAGATTTCTCCTCCCAGGTGAAGAAGATTGGTCTGGCGATGGGGACATCCCTATCAGACAAAGACATTGACATGCTGCCATCAGACATGAAGCACCATGGTAAGGTGTGAGTTAATGCAAATTAACCAGGCTCCCTAGCTGTGCTCCACGTGGAGTCTATAGCTCCAAAATACCCTTCTTCCTCATCAAACTAGAGACTGAGAGCATTTCACCACTCCAATCCACCTAAGCCCAAGGAGAAGGAAGGAGACAGGGAACTACCAGTCAGTGGAACTGTCAAAACATACACAATATCTGTCAATTAAGTTTGCCACCTTATATGGGCACAGTTCATGGCATCCCAAAACAATGACAATAGTAATATCAAAGCTCACTGATTACAGATCACTATACAAGGTATAATAATAATGGAAATTTGAAATTTTACAAGAATTACCAAAATGGGACACAGAGAGTACATGCTGTTGGGAAAAATCAATAGATTTGCTAAATGCAGGATTGCCACAAAACCTTCAAACCTTTTGTAAAAAATAAAAACAAAACAAAACAAAAACAAAACACAATATCTGTAAAGCACAATAAAACAAAGCAAAATAAAATGAAGTATGCTATATGAGCCCCATTTTACAGCTGAGAAAATTGAGGCAGCTAGTTTAAATGGCTTGCCTAGGATCTTTACAGCTAGTGAAACCAGATTTGAACTCAGGTTTTCCTGAATCCAGGACCAACCCTTTATTCTTTGTGCCATCTAGCTTCCTCTAATGGAGATACTAATATTTGCACTGCCTAACATATATGCACCATTATTATTCTAGGTTCTTTCAACTATAACAGATTCTTTGAGTATATGCAGAAGTTCCAGACCTCAAGCCAACAGGAGAACATCATCCGGAAATCCTTCCAGATGCTGGACAAAGATAAGAGTGGCTTCATTGAGTGGAATGAGATCAAGTAAATGGCAGAGAGTGGCGCTAGGCCCCATCCTCCCCTCCCCTTGTCTGCCTTCTTTTCCCTTCTTGGGAGCCCTCCCTCTCTTTCTCTATAACCATAGAATCTGAGACCATCTAAGCCAGAAGGGAACTCAGTTATCATCAGGACAACCTTGTCATTTTCCAGATAAGGCCCACAGAGAGGCAATGACAAGCCCAAGATTGTATAATCCTTTCAGTGGGCTTGTTAAGTGGGCAGTCATTGTTGGAGCTACAAAGCAAAAGGCATCTTCAGACTCTTTCTATTAAACCTCACTAGCCCTACCAAGGCTCTGTTCTAGAGATGCCCCTTCCTCCATATTGCACAGCTTTAGTCTCCTCCCTTTAGGAGCTTATACTATTGATGTAGAGAGGTATAAAAGGATTCACAGATAATGGGAAGAAAATGGGCAATTGTTCAGGAATACACATTCTCTTTCCCCCTTTGTTGTACTTGATCTGTTTTTCCTACCCACATCACTTCCCTCCTCCTGTCTCCTCTCTGCTTCTACATACCCAAGAGGATAGGACAGAAGGAACAAGTCTTGCCCCATCCTTCTCAATGACCACTTGCCGTCCCCAGGTGTCCTTGGCTGTATCACAGCCTCCTCTGGAAATAAGAAAGTCAATAGACAACTTATACCAGAACCCTGAGAATGTCCCATCCCTCTACAACCCACCTGTTCCAAGGCTTCCCATTCTCTGAGTTCTGGGGATCTCTGCTCCACAGGTATATCCTATCCACAATCCCCAGCACTGGCCCCGCAGCCCCCCTGACAGATGAAGAGGCAGAAGCTATGATCCAAGCAGCTGACACAGATGGAGATGGACGGATTGACTTTGAAGGTTGGGATAATGAGGGCTGAAAGGGAGGAGGTGGGACCAATTCTGGGGCTGATGGTGAATAGGGGAATGAAGGTGAAGGGTCTGACTCCCAGGCAATTCACCCCCTGTGAAGGTCCCAGGGTCCTCCCAGCTTAGCCCTAGACTTCTTTGTGATTTGCATGTATTAAGAGCACCTTGGAACACCAGCCTTGAAGTCAGGAGGACCTGAGTTCAAATCTGGCCTCAGACACTTAATATTCCCTAGCTGTGTGACCCTGGGCAAGTCACTTAACCCCAATTTGCCTCAGCAAAAAGCAAAAAAAAAAAAAAAGAGCACATTGGCATAACTGTCGCCAAAATGCAGAATTGGGAGGTTACTTAGACAAATCCCTGCCCAAAATATAAATCCTATTTACAATACTCTTGATAAAATGGCAACTAGCTTCCACTTCTCTCACCTTATAAGGTTACCATTACCAACAAATGAGAACACATACTTTAAAATATATAAATGTCAGTTGCTATTAGTATTATTATTAGTATTATTATTAGAAATTTGTGAAAGAAATGCTCTCTGAAGTTCAAGGGTGAAGGTCATTACTGACAGAAGGAATCAGGAAAAGCTTTATGGGGGTGACAATATTTGATTAGGCTTTAAAAGAAGGAGGGGAATTTATTAACAAATTTAAAGTAGAACAATTCAGTTATGAGAATGGGGGTAGACTGACAGTTGTGTAGTCTGAATGGACTGGAGTTAAATGATAAAAGACACTAGGTTGTAGAGATCCTTGAATATCAAGCAGAGGAATTTGAACTAGGGAGGCAATAGGGAGCCATGGAAGACTTTTGTAATCAAGGGAATGAGGTGGTCCACCCATGTTAAAGGAAGGTGTAAAGTGCTGTAAAGCGGTTGTTATCAAGCTGTAATAGAAGGGATGGGGTACTAAAGGAGGAAATATAGATCCTTCACATTGACTTAGAAAACCACATATTAACATTATCTGCGTTTTATTGGATTTTTATTTATGCTAAATATTTTCCCATTATTTCCCCACTGGGGGTACCAAGAGTAAATTACATTTTTTGATAATAAGAATAATTCTTAATAATAATAAGATAATCAATATTATAATTAAATTAGTAATAATTATTATCTGAATCATAAAATAATTCAGAATAATTCTTAATCTCCATGCACAAATGGAGGAAATATACATTTGTGCTGGGGTGAGGAAGCTTTCTCTCCTATGTGGGCAGATGGAGTGAAGGAAAAAGAAGTTGGTTGTTTTGTGTCTCATCACAGTCTGGCAGCTTGCATGGAGACTGTGAAGTCTTTTGACTGTAGACATTCCTCTCATCATCTCCATAGCTGTCAGGCTTTTGCCAGGAGTCCTGAGTATGGAGACATTTTGCAGACACTCTCAGAAGGAACCTCTTTTTTCTTCTTCCCTGCTGACCTATGGTTTAGCTGCTTTGATTGCCCCTCTGCTGGTCCCTTTGCTGTGGTTGCATTTAAAACAAAACAAAACAAAACAAAACAAAACAAAACAAAGCAAAACAAAACAAAACAAAACAAAACAAAACAAAACAAAACCCTTGCCCCTATAAGTCTCCCTACCTTAAGGATTCAAGAATCCTCACTTCTTACCACCAGTGTTTTTCACCCAGACATAAAGTCTCTGAGGAAATTTCTTTCAATAAGCAATGCTCTCCAAGCATCATGGAGAATGAACTCCGGGGAAATTCCTAAGTTTGTTTCTTTTTTTAACATGTTGGTCTGGTGTGCTAACAGGCCTTCTGGGTAAAGATGTCCTGTGGGCATTTAGAGATATGGTTCTGGAGCTCAGAAGAGAATTCATGACTGAAAATATAGATATGGGAGTAATCTGCATAGAATTTGATGGGATAGGACTGGAAAAAATTGAAAACATTTCATATGAAGACACAGTAAAAAAAAAAGAGAGAGAGAGAGAGAAAGTTGAGAAAGAAAAAGGGATAAGAAACAGAACCTTTAAGGCTCTGGAAGAAGTTGTGGAACCGCAGGAAACAAAGAAAAAGCCATTTGAAGGGTAAGAATAGAACCAGGAAGATGGGATGACTGGAGTCAAAAAAGAAAAAAACATCATTCAGGAAAAGAGGGGGTCAAGTACTGTAGAGAGGATGGGAAGAATACATACTGAAAATAAAAGACCAATGGATTTGGCCATTAGGTTATTCTCGGTGACTGGTTTCAGTAGTGCTGGAGCAGAACGGATTAAGTTTAAGCAAGAACAGGTAGTGAGGAAGCTGAAGCAGAAGATGAAGACAATTTCCCCAAGTTTAGAAGTGAAGGGGAGAAGAAAGGCAGAAGAGTGAAAGGAAGACATGTTTTGAAGACTGAACATGTTGGAAGGCAGACGTAGAAAAAGCCAGAGGCAAGGAAGAGATGGCCTGAAAGATGCATGAAAGATGAATGGAGAAGAGGGTCAAGAACTTAGCCTTATAAGGATATTTATTAAAAAATTTTTTGTTAAAGCTTTTTATTTGCAAAACATATGCATGGGTAATTTTTCAACATTGACCCTTGCAAAGCTTTCTGTTACAAATTTTTCCCTCTTACCCCCCTCCCCTAGATGGCAGGAAGTATAATACATGTTAATTATGTTAAAATATTTGACAGATCAAATATATATATATACATATTTATACAGTTACCTTGCGGTACAGGAAAGGAAAAAAAAAACTTGAGAAGGAAAACATAATGCAAATAAATATCAATAGAGAGTATGAAAATGCTATGTTGTGATCCAGACTCAGATCCCACAGACCTCTCTCTGGATGTACATGGCTTTGTTCATCACTGAACAACTAGAACAGGTTTGAAACATCTCATTGTTGAAGAGGGCCATGTCTATCAGAATTGATCATCATATAATATTGTTATTACCATGTATGATGATCTCCTGGTTCTGCTCATTTCACTCAGCATCAGTCCATGCAAGTCTCTCCAGGCCTCTCTGAAATCATCCTGTTGATCGTTTCTTACAGAGCAATAATATTCCATAACATTCATATACCATAATTTATTCAGCCATTCTCCAATTGATGGGCATCCCTTCAGTTTCCAGTTTCTAGCCACTACAAAAAGGGCTGCCACAAACATTCTTGCACATGTGGGTCCCTTTCCCTCCTCTAAGATCTCTTTGGGATATAGGCCCAATAGAAACACTGCTGGGTCAAAGGATATGCACAGTTTGATAACTTTTTGAGCATAGTTCCAAATTGCTCTCCAGAATGGTTGGATCTGCTCATAGTAAGGATAATATTTATGTTAGAGAAAAGTAGGAGATAGGAGATGTTGTTGCTAAGTAGTTTTGAAGAACAGGGCACTGAGGGAGCTGTTCTGATAGTTTCAATCCTTTTAGTGAAACAGAGAGCTAAATCAGCTGCTTTAAGTGTGGTAGGTAAGAGGACCAGGGAAGAGAGGGAAAAACTCAGAACAATTGCTATGGGCTATGAGATAAAGAGCTGATAAAATAGATTTTTAGAGCAGCAGAGAGGGCCCAGCTGAGCTTATGTATCATAAATTTGAAGTGGATGAAATTAGCTCAATCTTTTGACTTTTCTCTACTGACAGACAGGTACCCAGAAGCCCTGGAGCAAGAGGAGAGAAATTAGACAATGGAGTTTTTTTAAGGATGAGGATTCACAGGACAACTTTTCAAGTTTTCCAATTCAATTAGATTCAACAAATATCTATTAAGTCTCTAACATGAGTAAGGCCCTTATGATGGTTATTATGTAGTGCAAGTCTTCTGTTCTCGAGGCTAAAGATCCCTTATTTCTTTTCAACCCAATCCTCCTGTGTCTTGGTTTCAAGTATCTTCATCATTCCATAATGCCCTATCTGGATCCCATTTATCTCTTCTGAAATATAGAACCCAAGACTGAATAAAATACTCTTGAAATACTTGATTAGAAGAAGATATTTTGTATTGGTCGGCTGAGAAACATTTTAGTCCCTGCAGGACAGAATCTCTGAAAAGCTCTGAGGCATCCAAGAGTCATGTCCTGGAGCTCCCTCATTGGTCCCAATGCCTCTGACTAAAATCTTAGCCTTGACCCTCCTTGTACCATTCATTGGCTGTGGTTGATGCAGGAGACAAGCTACTAGGCTTGGGAGCCAGCAGGTAGCCCTGAAACTGGCAACAGAGATTCTTCCCTGAGGATTCTATCTCCCTGGATTTTAGGAGGGATAGTCAAATTAAATTTGATTCTATTCTCTCTATTTCTTCTAAGTCCTGTTATTTCACACTATGGATTTTCATGGATTTACAAGTTATGCTGTTGGTGAGTTCACTTTAATCCTAAAATCATGGTACCACAAGGCCTTAAAAATCATTCACTTATCTGGTCTAACCCTTTCATTTTTACTCACATTTAGTAAGTGGATATTATGTATTAGTCAGTAAGGATTAAAAAAACCCAAACTTTAAAAATCTCTACCCTTCAGGAGCTTACATTCTCCTGGGGAGGAGAAAAATATATATACAGATAATAATAATATAACATAAGGAGTAAAGGAGGCAAAGGAGAGATCAGAGTATTCTACTATTAATATTTTTATTTTCCCCAATTATATGTAAAACAAATTTTACATTTTCTTTTAAAACTTTTGAGTTCCAGATTCTCTCCCTTCATCATCCTAACCCCACCTTAAGAAGGCATATGTGAAGTTATGAAAAATATTTCCATAAAAGTCACATTGTGAAAGAAAATATAGATCTCCCCTCCCCCAAAAAACCCTCAAGAAAAGTTTTTAAAAAAGAGTATGCTTTAATCTATATCCATACACACCTTTGGTTCCTACTCACTGTCTTTTAGCTTTTCTTAGACTCTACTTCCATAGATGTAACACAGATGATCCTTCCCCATCTTTCTTTCAATAGGATCTGGCAAGAACCAAAAGAGTGTTAATGGGGCTTTGAGACGGAAGGCATATAACATAAGGTATTCTTTATTTTTTTCCTTCCCCCTTCAGAATTCTCTGACATGATTAAAAAGGAGAAGATTCCAAAGAAGAAATAAAGAGAAGACAAACCCCTCCTCCCAGCTCCTCTTCATCAGAGTGCATCTGATCCTACTTACCTTCAGCTTTGAGAGTACATCAGTTGTACCTGCACATGCAGTGGGCCAGCAAGCCTGAGATGGAGTAAGATGCCCGCTGGTGATCAGCTCCAGGCAGATACAACTTTTATCCTGAAAAACAGAATGTGAGCTCCTTGAGGGCAAGGGGCAAAGATTTTTTTGTTTGTTTATTTTGACCTTTGTCTCCCTAGAACCTCTTAGTGCCTTATACACGGCAGGCATTTAATAAATGTTTAATTGAATGGAATTGAACAAAGGAGAAAAGATTGATAAGTGAACCAATTTGAGTATAACTGTCCACCTGCTCTGTACTTGGGGCTAGGCCCAAACCTGCCATCCCATTGGCTCCTACTCATGCCACTAGTACCCAAAGGAAAGTCAAAGATTTCTCTCTTATCGCCCTGTTTCTGCTTTCCCTTCTTCATCCCTATCTCCTATCCTGCCCCTAAGGAAAGCATCCAGGATTAACCAGACTTCTCAGTGCCGCAGCATAGAATTGGGGAGCTTTGGTCAAAAGCCTGCTTTTAAACTCACTGAAAGCCAGGAGAACCCATGCTGGGTTCAGGAAAGAGGCAGAACCCCTCATATGGATCCTGGCCATTAGCCACAGCCTACCCTAGGCCTGTTGGCTCTGAGTGAGCAGCCTGAGTGTAGATACCTCTCACTAAGACACCCCTTTCCATTTACTTGGGTGGAATGGAGAATCTGCAAGGGCGAAGGGAAGGGAGAGAATCTTCTCTGCTACAAATCCATCTCGTTGTCCTAGCATCTCCTAAACCGCATTCTTCCCAATGGAGAGCAAGACCAAGACTGCTCCCTCTTGGTTAACCTGTTTGTGATGAAGACTGCATCAACTTCTGACCTTCCCAAAGTCCTGGCCAATTAATTAGCCATAACTGCCAAATTACAGTGACTACTGAAGGGGAAGTGAGAAAGGTAGCAAGAAAGAAAGGTCTGCAAGGGACCTGCCTAGGGATGCCCCCACAGTTTCTCCCAACCATGGGAGCTTTGGCTCATGACACCTGACTGCTCAGAGAGATTGCCTCCAGTTAGGGGTTCATCAACTAGGGTAGGGAGTACAACTTCAATTGGAGATAGGCCCTAAAAAGAGACAAATTTCAGATGTTCTGGAAGAGAGGCAAATAGATGGAAGCCTTGGTTCTGTTGACCCCAGAAAAACATACATTTGGGATTGTACAGGGAATTAACAGGGGCAGAATCAGGGGATGAAGCAGTAATTCTAGCATTCACAGGGCAGCTCCATCCCCTAATAGCATCAGGAAGAATGAATAACCTAGAAATACCCAGAAATTCTTTGCCCTACTCTCTGCCTCTTAAGAGGTTAGAAACATGGCATCCAAACATGGATAGTTGGGACAGTCTGAGTCCTCTACAGGGATATGCCCATCATTGTCCCATTCTAAGCAAAAGGAGTCCTACTGCATAAATGTCCTATACTTCTTGGATTAGAATTAAACATAAAAGAGAACTCACTTAGATATTCCTGGACAGATGATGGTAATGACCCAAGCCCAGAAGGCTGGAGTGCCATCTCCTAGGTTTTACAGAGAAAAAGGGATTCCCGTTAGGGCTTGAATGAATTTGTGACACTGGAGGCAGAAAAGGCAAAAAGGGAAAATATTCAGAAGCCAAAATGTGAAAAGCCAGCCTCCTATGGGAGAATCTATTAACAGCACAAGAAGCATTCTTAAGGGTGTCAGGGCTCATGTGAGCACCCCGCCACAGAATGAGAGTTGCACTGGGAGAGCAGGCTCTAGGCCTTCTTTAAAGAGACAGACACCTCTTAGAACACCCACAGGAACATTCCACTATGGCTTCCATCCAAGGCTTGCGGAAGCTTTTTTTGTGTTGGTTTCCTTTTTACTTTGCACACTGACAGGTTTATTTTTGTTAGGGAATAGTAGTAGCTGAAAGCCAATTAGGATTGTTAATAATAGCCTAAGGATGGCCCAGGATGGGGCTCCAGCTTTGGCTCCAGCTTTGGGCTCAAGTGGACTGGGTTCATTGCTGGCCAGAGAGCCGAGGCAAGCTCCTTCCTACTCTGGCTTATCATATTGTCATCTCTGGCTCCCCAAAAGTCATTGGCAGGCTTCTTTTTAAAAAGATACTCAATATACAAAGCAGATAAGGTTTAGTAGGCCTATTTACTTCCTCCTAAAGGAATGGGGAACAGATATTAAGGAAACTGGCAAATGAGCATTTATTAGGGATTTACTATGTGCCAGGCACTTTGCTAAGTGTTTTACAAATATCTTATTTTATCTTCAGAATGACTCTGAGAGATAGGTGCTATTACCTCCATTTTACAGTTGAGGAAACAGAGGCAGACAACAGTTAAATTATTTGCCCAAAAGGCCAGCTAGGTTAGAGCACCAGCCCTGAAGTCAGGAGGACCTGAGTTCAAATTTAGTCCCAGACACTTAACACTTCCTAGCTGTGGTCACACCCCAGTTGCCTCAGCAATAAAAAAGAAAAAGAAAAAAAAATTTGCCTAGGGTCACATGACGCCATGAGTTTAAGTTAGAGAATTTAGAGAGAGCGTCTGAGGCTATCATTGAAGCATCTTCCTGGCGTAAGGGGCCGGTTCTCTATCCACTGCGCCACCTGGCGCCAAGATTCATTAGTGCACGCTGACCAACACGACCAACGGGCTTCGCGGGAAATCGTCCTACATTATAACCTAAAACAGGACACGCTTAGGGCCCGGCTGAACAGGCACTTCTCTTTCCCTTCCCATCTGCACTGTCCCAGCCACTCAGTTAAGGCCCAAGCCTTCCGGAGGGCCAGGACAAGCCAAAAAGCTGCTTCGGAGATTACAGCCCGGGCATCAAAAGCAGACACGCCGTCTCAGGCTTGCTGTTTGGGGCTGAAAGCAGGGAAAGGAAGAGGGCCCCCAGCTCGGGGCCCTTCGAGATGCCCTCACTGCCACGTGCAAACGGGCACCAGAACTGCCAGGTGCTGAGGGAAATCCCCCTCCTCTCCTTGATGCCTCTGAGGGAGAGGCTGCCAGAGCCCAAGGTAATCCACTGACGGAAGGAGCCTCTAAGTTGTCTCCTTTGAAAAGCACTCGGTGCGCCTGGGGCCGGGACCTGTGGCTAGCCAATCTGTGAGAGCCAGAGTGATCTGGGGTTAAGGCACGCACCCGACCTCGGACCCCTGAGACACTCACCAGCTGTGTGGCCCTTGAGTAGTCCCTTACAATGTGAGGAGAGAGCTCTTGCTGCTCAGCGGCCCGTCTTCTTTAGCAGAGCTTTCCTTATCCTTCTCAAAGAGAGCCAAGGACCAATTAGGAGACTCTTGAGCCAAAAACCACGGACACATGTCATTGGAAATGTCCTGGCGAAGGGGCCCCTGAAAGGGACTAGTGCTCTGGCCAGAACAGATTGGAGCGGGGCTGCTGACGACAATTACATTCCTCTCCCCCCATCAAGATAAACGTTGGCTGAAGCCAAAAATCTTCGTACACCTGAGTTCTTCAGGATCTGGACAGGCTCACGCTTTCTTCTTCCGAGGGCCTCCCCCCCCCCCTCGTGCCTTGTACGAAAGAGAGAGATTCAGTGTTTCGCCCGACTACCAAAGGATTACTTTATGGAATTAGATGAAATGATAATAAAATAAAATTTAATCTGGAGAAACAAAAGGCCACGAATGCCAAGGGAAATAATGGGAGAAAGCGAGAAGGAACTTACCAGATCTCAAATTATGTTACATGAAAAGTACTATGAAAATGATCAGAAAAATTATTTGATATTATTGACTAAAAAGAAAGGTTGATCAGTGTAATCGATTAGGTCAGCAATATTTAAAAGCAATTGAACACAGTAACCCAGTGTGTCCTAAACCCAAGGACACTATCTTCTGAGGTTAGGATTATTACAAAACTTGCTTGGAAAATTGGAAAGTAGTCTGGGAGAAATTAGGTTTAAACATCTTATATCATATACAATAATATGACATATACAACAAGGATATCTATCTATCTGTCTTTTAGAAAAGAAAGAAAGGGAATTATTTTCACAACTATGAATAAGAAAGAATTCTTGACCAAAGGATAGAAACAATTATAAAAGATAAAATGAAAAATTCTTATCAAATAAAATTAAAATGGTTTGGAACAAACAAAATCAGTGTAGTTTGATTTAGGAAAACAATGAACTAAGAAAAAATCTCTTCAATATTTTTTTTCTGTTAAAGGTTTGTTATCCTATATAAAATGTACAACACATATCAATGGAATTGGTTTAAATACACAAGAACACAAGGTATTTCTCAGTAAATTAGTGGTCCAAGGATATAGAAGTTTCCATAAGAAGGCAAGCTATGAATAACCATATGAAAACATGCTCTAAATCATTAATAAAGAAATGCAAAGTAAAACTTTAATTTTCCATTTCATATTCATCTAATCATCAAAGATGAGGGAAAAAAGAAAATGATAATTATTGAAGGGGGCATTGGATAATTGCACATTAATGTACTGTTGTTGGAGCTGTGAAAAGGTCCAACTATTCTGGAAAGCAATTTGAAATTATATCCCAAAAGATCTTAAATTGTCTTCAATTTAATATCCTTCAATCCAGGGATATTACTCTGTGGCACATACTCCAAAGAGATCAAAGACAGAGAGAAGAGAACAATGTGTACAAAAATATCAAGAGCAATATTTTGTTGTGACAAAAAAAAAAAAAACTAGTAAAAAAGTTATATGCCTATCAACTGAGGAATAGTTGAACAAATTACACTATATGATCAGATCCATTTTTGACCAGGAATAAATGACAGAATGAAGTGATGTAGAGAAGCCTAGGAAGACTTCTATGAACTGACTCATAGAATCAGCAGTGCCAAGAGAACAATTACACTATAGTTTCTTAATATTTTTTGTATGATGGATGCCTTTGGCAGTGTCCTATGGACCTCTTCTCAAGATGCATTAAAAATCAACATTTTTTAAGAAGTTCATGACCCCAGGCTGAGAATCCCTGATTTTACAACTACTACATTTTAAAGGAAAACAACTTTTAATGACTTAATATTAAGATCAACGCAGCAATAATTCATGACTACAACATAAGCCTGAATATGGAACATGCTTCCTATCTCTTGGCAGAAAGGTGATGGACTACAGGGGCAGAATGAGATATGCATTTTTAAACAAACTTATATATGAATTTATTTTGTGTGACTATACTTTTTTTTAATAAAGAAAGGTTGTTTTGGGGGGATGGGAAAATTATGGAGGAACCTTCCCTCAAACCAACAACATATGAAGCCTCTAGACTGATTTTGAAGCAAAAAAATCCACAATATCTGGAGGACAACATGATTCTAGAAGCAGATACTCTGGAAGAACTTCAAAACAGGTCTGTCTTAATTGGCCAGGGGGGTGGTCTGCTGAATCCAGACTGCAGCACAGGGGGACCAGGGCAGGGAGCTGGAGCAGGGAGCTGGAGCAGGAGTCAGAACAGGAGTCGAAACAGGAGTGGGAGTGTTGTGCTTTTCACACACCTGGGAGTCTTCTGGGGGGCCTCTTGGGCCAATCTGTCCTGATTGTGGGCAGGTGGTTTGGAGGGTCTGCCTTTTGTGGGGGGTAGATTGTGAACCACTGAACCCCTAATGAGCATCGGACCTAGCTGCCATTAGACAGCACCCTAGGATGATCAATCAGTAGAATAGAAATAATTCAATCAGCAGAACTGCCCAGTACCTGAAATAATTCAATCAGCAGAACTGCCCCAGGGTAAACTAAAGCAGAACTGCCCAGCACCTGACATAATTCAATCAGCAGAACTGCTCAGTTCCTGAAATAACTCAATCAGCAGAACTGCCACTTGGCAAATTAAAGCAGCTGTCCCACCTCTGCCCTAAACAGACCTCACACCTTTAAAAAAATGAATAAAAAACCAAAACGAGCTCTCACCAGAGACAACTTTTATGGAGAGAGGGAAGAACAGACCTCAAATCCTGAGGCCCCTAAAGGTAAAGCAACTCCAGAAAAAGCCCCAAAGAGAGACATAAACTGGTCTCCATGTCACAAGGCTTTCTTTGAAGATTACATAAAGGATCTTAAAAGAGAGTTAGAAGAAACATGGGGAAACGAAATGAGATCACTGCAAAATAAAATAGAAAAAAAAATGGAAAAAGAATGCAATGAACAAAAAAATGTAATTGGTCAATTGCAAAAGGAACTAAAAACAGTAACTGAAGAAAATAAGACATTAAAAATTAGAATCGAACAATTGGAAATGAATGACTCATCAAGACTTCAAGAATCAGTCAAACAAAAACAAAAAAATAAAAAGCTAGAGAAAAACATGAAATATCTCCTAGGAAAAACAACTGACCTGAAAAATAGATCTATGAGAGACAATCTAAGGATTCCTGAAAGCCATGATGAAAAAAAGAACCTAGACACTATCTTCCAGGAAATCATAAAAGAAAACTGCCCTTATATTTTAGACCCAGAAGGCAAAATACTCCTTGAAACAATCCACCGATCACCTCCTGAAAGAAACCCAAAAATTAAGTCCCCCAGAAATATCGTGGCTAAATTCCAGAACTATCATACCAAGGAAAAGATATTACAAGAAGCCAGAAAGAAACAATTTAAATATCGGGGAGCTACAATTAGGATCACACAGGACCTAGCAGCTTCTACTTTGAAGGATCGAAGGGCCTGGAATCAGATATTCCGAAGGGCAAAGGAACTTGGATTACAGCCAAGAATAAGTTACCCAGCTAGAATGAGCATTATCTTCCAGGGAAGAAGATGGTCATTCAATGATATAGGAGAATTTCACCTATTTCTACTGAAAAGACCAGAACTGAACAAAAAATTTGATCTACAAACACAGAACACAAGAGAAACATAAAAAGGTAACAAGAAAAAAAAACTCTTGAGAACTATATTTATGTTATAGATACTTATAGAATGAGGGTTGATTTTATGAATCTATTATTATATTATGATTATTATGATATGATTATTGTGATTTTATGATTATTGTTATATGATAAACTGAAAAAGAAATTAGAGGTAGAAAAGGGATAACACTGGAAGAAGAGGAAAAGAAGGTAAAATAAGGGAAATTACATCACATGTAGAGGCAAAGAAAACCTATAATGATTGAGGGGAAAAAAGGGAGGGGAATGAGAATTGGGTTAATCTCCATCTCATCAGATTTGGGTCAGAGGGAATAATAGACCTACTTATAAGGAAACGGGGGGAATGGGGTAAAAATGGGGGGGGTGGGGCTCTAAAGGGGAAGGATTGTTTGAGGGAAGTGGTTATCAAAAGCAAAATAGTAGGGAGGAGGGAAAGGGGATAAGAAAGAGAAAAGCATAAGCTAGGGTAAATAAGATGGCAGGAAATACAGAATTAGTTATTTTAACTGTGAATGTGAATGGAATGAACTCTCCCTTAAAGAGGAAGCAGATAGCAGACTGGATTAAAAACCAGAATCCAACAATATGTTGTATACAAGAAACACATCTAAAACATAGAGATACATACAGGGTGAAGGTAAAAGGTTGGAGCAGAATCTATTATGCTTCAGGTGAACAAAAAAAAGCAGGGGTAGCAATTCTGATCTCAGACCAAGTAAAAGCAAAGATAGACCGAATTAAAAGAGACAAAGAAGGAAATTATATCTTCCTAAAGGTTACCATAGACAATGAAACAATATCAATACTAAACATATATGCACCAAGTGGTATAGCATGGAAATTCCTAGAGGAAAAGTTCAGAGAGATGCAAGAAGAAATAGACAGCAAAACTATAAGTGGGGGATCTCAACCTCCATCTCTCAGAACTTGATAAATCAAACCAGAAAATAAATAAGAAAGAAGTTAAGGAGGTAAACAAAATGTTAGAAAAGTTAGGTATGATAGATCTTTGGAGGAAATTAAATGGAGACAGAAAGGAGTTTACTTTTTTCTCAGCAGTCCATGGAACTTACACAAAAATTGACCGTGTGCTAGGACACAAAAACCTCAAAATCAAATGCAGGAAGGCAGAAATAATAAATGTATTTTTGTTCAGATCATGATGGAATAAAAATCACATGCAATATAAGGCCAGGAGAAAATAGAACAAAAAGTGATTGGAAACTAAATGATTTTATCCTAAAGAATGAATGGGTGAAACAGCAAATTACAGACACAATTACTAATTTAATCCAAGAGAATGACAATAATGAGACAACATACCAAAATTTGTGGGATACAGCCAAAGCGGTAATAGGGGGAAATTTTATATCTCTAGATGCTTATTTGCATAAAATAGAGAAAGAGAAAATCAATGAATTGGGCTTGCAACTAAAAAAGCTAGAGAAAGAACAAATTAAAAACCCTCAATTAAATACCAAACTTGAAATCCTAAAAATAAAAGGAGAGATTAATAAAATTGAAAGTAAAAAAAACTATTGAATTAATAAATAAAACTAAAAGTTGGTTTTAGGAAAAAACCAACAAAATAGATAAACCTCTAGTTAATTTAATTAGAAAAAGGAAAGAGGAAAATCAAACTGTTAGTCTCAAAAATGGAAAGGGAGAACTTTCCACCAATGAAGAGGAAATTAGAGCAATAATCAGGAGTTACTTTGCCCAACTTTATGCCAATAAATTTGATAACCTAAGTGAAATGGAGGAATATCTACAAAAATATAGATTGCCCAGATTAACAGAAGAGGAAATAAATTACTTAAATAGTCCCATTTCAGAAAAAGAAATAGAACAAGTCATTAATCAACTCCCTAAGAAAAAATCCCCAGGACCAGATGGATTTACATGTGAATTCTACCAAACATTTAAAGAACAATTAACTCCAATATTATATAAACTATTCAAAAAAATAGGGAATGAAGGACTCCTACAAAACTCCTTTTATGATACAGACATGGTACTGATACCTAAACCAGGTAAAACAAAAACAGAGAAAGAAAATTATAGACCAATCTCCCTAATGAATATTGATGCAAAAATCTTAAATAAAATATTAGCAAAGAGAGTACAGAAAATCATTCCCAGAATAATACACCATGACCAAGTAGGATTTCTACCAGGAATGCAGGGATGGTTCAATATTAGGAAAACTATTAACATAATTGACTATATTAATAACCAAATTAACAAAAGACATATGATAATCTCAATAGATGCAGAAAAAGCATTTGATAAAATCCAACATCCATTCCTATTAAAAACATTAGAGAGTATAGGAATTAATGAATTTTTCCTTATAATAGTCAGTAGCATCTGTTTAAAACCATCAGCTAGCATCATATGTAATGGTGATAAACTGGAACCATTCCCAATAAGATCAGGGGTGAAACAAGGTTGCCCACTATCACCATTACTGTTCAGTATTGTATTAGAAATGCTAGCCTTGGCAATAAGACAAGAAAAAGAGATTAAAGGAATTAGAGTAGGTCATGAGGAAACCAAATTATCACTCTTTGCAGATGATATGATGGTCTACTTAGAGAACCCTAGAGAATCATCTAAAAAACTATTAGAATTAATCCACAACTTTAGCAAAGTTGCAGGATACAGAATAAATCCACATAAATCATCAGCATTTTTATACATCACCAACAAAATGCAACAGCAAGAGATACAAAGAGAAATTCCATTCAAAATAACTATCGATAGTATAAAATATTTGGGAATATATCTACCAAGGGAAAGTCAGGATCTATATGAGCAAAACTACAAAACACTCTCCACACAAATAAAGTCAGATCTAAACAATTGGAAAAACATCAAGTGCTCTTGGATAGGTCAAGAGAATATAATAAAGATGGCAATACTACCTAAACTAATCTATTTATTTAGTGCTATACCAATCAAACTCCCAAGAAATTATTTAACTGACCTAAAAAAAATAACAACAAAATTCATCTGGAAAAACAAAACGTCAAGAATTTCAAGGGAATTAATGAAAAAAATGCAAATGAGGGTGGCCTAGCTGTACCAGATCTAAAACTATATTATAAAGCAGTGGTCACCAAAACCATTTGGTACTGGATAAGAAATAGAGTAGTGGATCAGTGGAATAGGTTAGGCTCACAGGACAAAATACTCAATGACAATAGTAATCTAGTGTTTGATAAACCCAAAGACCTCAGTTTTGGGGATAAAAACTCACTATTTGACAAAAACTGCTAGGATAATTGGAAACTAATATGGAAGAAATTAGGCATTGACCCACACCTAACACCATATACCAAGATAAGGTCAAAATGGATTCATGATCTAGGCATAAAGAATGATATTATAAACAAATTAGAACAATGTAGGATGGTTTACCTCTCAGACCTGTGGAGGGGGAAGGAATTTGTGACCAAAGAAGAACTAGAGTTCATCATTAATCACAAAATAGATAAGTTCGACTATATCAAGTTAAAAAGTTTTTGTACAAACAAAATGAATGCAGACAAGATTAGAAGGGTAGCAGTAAACTGGGAAAATATTTTTACATCCAAAGGTTCAGATAAAGGCATCATTTCTAAAATATATAGAGAATTGACTCAAATATATAAGAATTCAAGCCATTCTCCAACTGATAAATGGTCAACAGATATGAACAGACAATTTTCAGACGAAGAAATTGAAACTATTTTGGGTCACATGAAAAGGTGTTCCAAATCACTATTGATCAGAGAAATGCAAATT
>JAJPUD010006170.1:55621-83553 GCA_023553655.1 Myrmecobius fasciatus
CTGAGGCAATTGGGGTTAAGTGACTTGCCCAGGGTCACACAGCTAGGGAATGTTAAGTGTCTGAGACCAGATTTGAACTCAGGTCCTCCTGACTTCAGGGCTGGTGCTCTAACCACTGCGCCACCTAGCTGCCCCTGTTTTTAGTATTTTTGCTAAGAAAACCCCAAATGGGATAAAGAAGAGTCAGTCATCTAAGAAACAATTGAACAAGAGGTGGTCTGTAGAATAAGGAAGTCAAATTCAAATTCTGCCTTGGACACTTATATGTGACTCTGAACAAGCTTCTTCCTGACAATTGCCTCATCTGGAAAAAAATGAGATAGCAATAGGATCTGCCTCAAAGGGCTTCTGTGAAGGTCAAATGAGAATATATGTAAGTACCTTGCAAAACTTAAAACACTATATAACAGGTTAGCTCCTTTTATCATATTACTTCAATCTCTGATCATTGGTCAAACTATTGTTTTACATTCATAAAAAATTTATAAATACAAATTATGAATGCTTTCTATGAAATACATTAATACATAATTGACCTATTGATCACTGATGTTTTATTGAGTAATAAGTAGATGATATTGTCTTGAGTGAGTTTAGGCTTGTGTCTAAGAGGTGGTTTTGCTAGAAATTCATGTGCCTCCGTGAAATGTTGAGAGCCAATAATTATGAATCTAACCCAGTCTTGCCACTTCTCAGTTTAGTAGGGAAGCTACAGTTTCAGTCAGCATCATTGACTTAACAAGCTTTTTCTTTATTTTGTTATGGATATGGAAGCTTTCCATTTTGCATTTGATCACTTTGCATTTGCTGCATTGATTTGTTGCATTTGCAACTTCATTTTTGTTATGATGGACTCTGTAGATAAGTTTCCATGTCCTCCTGACTCAAAGATTTCCTCCCTCTCTCTTGACTTTTCTGTTTTTCAAGTTTCTGATAAAATTTTTTGGTTGGTATTTTCCTTTTATTGCTGTGGCCCTTAACTTTTTGACTTTTACTTTCTATTGTTCATTAAGAGAATTCATCCTTTCTGACGTGTTGTGTCAACCAGATTAAAAATCCCATGTATTGGGTGATACCGGGATCTAGTTTTCCACTTAAACAGTACCAGCTAGATATTGATTCAATCTTCCAGAATCCTCTGGCAGGTTTTCCATAGCTTTCCCAAGTTGCGCCTGTCAGGGTGGTATTTGCCTGTTTTCAGGAGAATTTCTTTGATATTTCTACCTTTTATCATACGATGGGTATAGATGTTGCATGTACTGTTGTGTCTTGATATGTTTCTACTGTTAGACATTCTGAGTGAATACATTATTTCATGATGACATTAGCAATTCACAGCTTCTTTGAATTACTTTGTTTTGGTGTGACATGCTATATTGCATCCATGTTATCAAATTCAAAAATTTTAGGTAGGCAGGTGGCACAGAAGTATAGGCAAGGGAGAGAGCTGGGCTTGGGAGTCAGGAATACCCGAATTCAAATGTAACCTTAAATACTTATGAGCTGTCTGATGCTGGGCAAGTCTCTTAACTGAACCTCTATTTCAGCTTCCTCATTTGTAAATGGGGATAACAGTACAACCTTTGAAGAATTATTGTAAGGATAAAATGAGGAAAAAATGTACTTAGAGCTATGCCTGGTGCATAGGCCTAATACAAATGTTAGCTATTATTATTTTAAAGGGGCATTTTAAAATCTCAATCTAACTATGATTATCTCCTCTGCAAAACATTTGCGACTGGTATGATTTTTGTTATTTGTTTTATTGACTTTTCTGGAGTTTGCCTTAAGTGAGCAACATATTCAGTGATCTCAGGTTGCCCAACTTTTTCCTTCTTTAGATTTTATTAACTCCTTGATTTCAGCTCTTATTTTATCAAATCCATATTTGGGAATTATTATAACTTCTAGCTGACTTATGGCACTTTTAAGGTTTATAAAAAGCTTAACATGTATTATTTTTATGTGATCTTCACAATAACTAAGTAAGGTAGGTGTCACTAAGAAAAATTAGGATTCAGAGTATTAGGATCACAGGGAGGATTGGAATTCAGCTCTTCCTAACTCTTAAGTCCAGAACTTCATCTACTACACCAGATCAAGCCCATTCTTGGTTTCTGTCAATATCTTGTACATGAAACCTGTTCATTTGAATTCTTGCAGGGAAGCTAAAAGCCCTTTTGGAAAAGAAAAATGAATCACAGTGATGTCCCCAGAGCTTCACAAAGTTTGGGATTGATTATGTGATTATGTGTAAGTTCTGAAATTGTTACCTGGATCCATCTTCACATTGGTAGAATTGAGGATGCTCTAACAAACACCTGGATTACACTTAAATAGATCAGGGATCTCACAGGTGTAGATACAACCTCCAATGGAGGGAGCCAAGAACCTGGTCATGATGATGACAATATCTTAGATGTTCCCTCCTACACTTCTAGTCACATTAGCCATTGAGAATACTGTACCCTACCCCAAATTTGGGTAGGACACTGTGCCTGGCTTTAGGATAGATAGCCTTTTTGAATTTAAAGCTGAATATGCAAAAATTCCAAAAACAAGATATGTTACAGTGAGTAAAGTCATGAAGACCTGGATTTAGTGTTTACCTTCAATATAAACCACAGGTAAACTAGTGCTTTAGATAACTCTCATTAAAAAAAAATTTTTTTTTGAAGCAATTGAAGTTAAATGACTTGTCCAGGATCACATAGCTAGGAAGTGGTAAGTGTCTGAAACCAAATTTGAACTCAGGTCCTTCTGACTCCAGGGCCAGTACTCTAGCTACTGCACCATCTAGCTGCCCCTTTTATTATAATTTAAGGATAGTTTGTGAAATGCTTTGATGGTAAGTTTCCAGAAGAGGAGTTCTCCATACTGATGAACACAGGTCCAGACCCCCAAAAATTAATTCATAACATGCTAAGGTTCTATAAACTAGGACACTAACTCAAGATAGTACCTTCTAACATTTTTTTAAATAAGTAAAAACATCAGAATTTAGGCTTCAGAATTTTTTTTTCTTCCCCTAATCATCCTCATTTTAAAAATACCTACTATCTGTATGAAACCATGTCAAATGTCTCTATCATTAAGTACAGGGCACTTTGTTTCCGGAGAGTAGATGATGTTGGCAATGCTCAAAGCACCCTGGGGGGGCCCCATGTAAGAACTGCCTCCATATTTTCATTATCCTTTAGTGGTGGCAAATCTTTACATCCTTTGAGATAATTTGGTGTTTTTTTTTTAAAGTCAAAAGTCTTTCAGAGTGTAGTCTGCTGAATAAGGTAGATGCTCAAGCTAATTTAACGCAATTTTGGGTCCAAAACAAACTGTGATTATGAAGCAGTCAGAGATCTTAAATACTAAAGGCATTTCCTGGAAAAGTCCCAGGAAGCAACCTGGTCTAGTGGGAAGACTCCTAGATGTAGAGGGCAAGGATCTGGCAAGATAATGATCCAAGAAAACCTCAAAGGACCCATGATGAAAAATGTTCTCCACTTCCAAAAATAGAACTGATGAACTCTGAATGCATACTGAAAATTACTTTTTTAAGCTGTATTTTTGTTATTTTGTTTGTTTTCTTTTGTAATATGGCTACTATGGAAAATATTTTGTATGACCTCCCATGTATACTGAAAATCAAAATGCTTGCTTTCTCAAGGAAGGAGAAGGGAAGAAGGGAAGGAGAGAATTTGGATCTCAAAAGTTTAAAAAAAATTGTTAAAGACATTTTTAACATGTAGTTGGGAAATAGTTAATGAAGTAAAAATAATTTTTAAAAATGTCTCCTGGTAAGAGAAGTATGGTACTATGGATATGGAATGTTGGACAAGCTATCAGATATAACTTCTTTCTTGATTGGGTTTGCTTAACTTTTTTCCTGGTTACAAATAAGGCTTCAATGGGAGGAGGGGGTATTTTATAAACCTATGTGGCTGAATCTTAACTGGTTCCTCACAGCAGAAAAACAATTCTATTCAACCCTAATATGGACTCAACTCTCACTACCTTTCCATAAATGATTTAAATACTGGGAAGAGAACATTGTAAGTTCCATTATCTCCCTTGCTCTGTACCACAAGACCTCTCAACAATATTATCTAGTCCTCTTCCCTTTAATTCTTATTTGAAAGAGAAGGTGGGTACTCCTTGCAAAAACTAAATCCTACCCCTTAGGCCTTTCATTCCTTGTACCATTAATCATCTCTTCTTTTTTCTTCTTCCACCTTTTCCTATTCACCAATTACTTTACCACTGTCTGTAGGTCTCCCTCCTTCCCTAAAAAACCTTTACCTCTGTTCTTTTTCACAGCTAAATATTCCTGGGGAAAGTAAATCTTTTATTATTATTATTATTTTGTAATTGTTTTCACATTATAGTCTTATTCTGTCTTGGTATCCCCTCTACCATACTAGATTTTTATGCTTATTTATTTTGTGTGTGTGTGTGTGTGTGTGTTCATTTTTTTCAGCCTATTTCTTGACTCAATCTTATGATAAAGTTGGGCTCTGGCTTATGTGGGGTGGGGAGGCACCATCTCAAGTAAAGCTTTTTAATGTTGCTGTTTTCGAAGCTTGTGTGGGGGTGGGAGCTAAGTTTTTGTTGTTTCCAAGGTGATGTGATCCTGGGAGAACTGTGATCACCGCTCTCCTTGTCTGCACTTTGGTCATTAACCATAAAGGCTCCCTAGCCTTCTGCAGCCACATGCTCTAGGGTTCTACTTTGCTTTGGAACTGTGACCAAGACCCCTGATCCCTTTTGTGACCAACCACCAAAACTCCTCCTCTCTGCCCTGGAACTTTGGCCCCAAACTGTGTATGGCAATGCATGTATGGGCAATAGAACTGCCGATCAATATCAGCTGTACCTACTGCCAGCAAAGGGTTCCCTCTGACCAGCTGTCCACCCCTCTTACCATCTCTGGGCTGAGAGCTCTCAAAGCTGCTGCCATAACATGTGTGGGCTCCAGACAGGCCTCCACTCCAGTCTCACAGACTTCTCTTGTGAACCTCTTTTCTTAAACTAGAAAAATATTTCACTCCAATCTTTTGTTGATTGCCACTCCAAAATTTAATTTGAGGTGTTATTTTAAAGTTTGGAAGGAAGTGTTGGGAGAGTTTGGATGGATGGCTGCCATCTTCCTTCCTCATTCTTTAAAGCCCAGCAATCTAGCTTCTGATCCCATCATGCTATTGAAAACCTCACTCTCCATTTAATCACCTTTTATAAGCTCTCAATCGAGATAATGAGAGCTTATAAAGCCTGAACCCCCTTACCCCTTGATTTTTCTTCCTTTGCCCTCTCCAGTTTGATTGCCCCTTTTGGTTCTCCCTCAATGGTTCTCTCCCTTTTCCCCATCCTCTAAGAATAGCTAATTCCTTGGGATTTTGTTCTCGATCATCTTCTTTCTATGTTTTCCCCCTTGGTGATCTTATCTACTTCCATGACTTCAACATTTACCTCTTTGCAATAACCCCTAAATGTAATATATAGATCCAATCCTAATCTCTTCCCCCAACTCCAATCCCTCATCTTCAAATAACTCTTGAACAACCTGGATGTCCTATAGGCACCTCAAACTCAGCACATCTTCCTACAAAACCTGTTTTCCCCACTTCTTCCCTATTTCTGTTAATGTGCCAGGCACAGTATCAGTCACTCAAACTTTTGGAGATCTTAGAGTTGTCTCTGACACTCCCATACTGTCTTCACCACAGTTGCCATGTCAGGACATCTCTGCTGAGGCTTGTGTCCCTTGTTCTCCAGTCATGGGACTGCATGCTCACAGTCCAGGTGCTGTCTTAGTATAAGGCAAGAAAGTGAGCTTTAAAAGGAGAACAGTGCTGGGTAGGGAAAGTGATCGAGACAAACTGAACCAGAAAGAAAGAAGTAATCAAGGGCAAGAGCAATCATTCCATAAGACCAAAGCCAGACACTTTTGAGGTGGTGACTCTGAAAAGGAGAGACAGAGCACTCTGCCTCCTTCATTCATGAGCCAAGAAAGGTATTCGAGAAAGGTTATCAACCTTGTTCAACCTAAGCCCCAAAAAACACAAAGTGGAAGCCCACAGAAAAGAAGACTGAGGAGGAAGCAGGATCTGCAAGGGATTTGGAAATCCTTAGTCCCAGTAAGAGTACATTTGAGGTTCTTTGTTGAGCACGTACAGCATTTCAGAAATCTGTGCTCAGCAAAGTTCTGTTGGTGGGCTATCCGTCTCTTATGAATGTTTCTTGTACTGTGGTTTATTTACCTGTGTCTTAGTAAAATTATCCTTTTACATGTTCAAATGCTTTGTGGATTTGTCTGGGGAATGGAACAGGCAGTTTCCACATCCATCAGTGCAGCAGGTGTAGCAATATCAGGGATTGCAAGCAGCAGAGCCTGGAGAAGATGTGGGAACTGGGACCCATTCGTCCTACAGGATAATCCCAACTTCTTTTAAACCTGCCTACTCTTCCATCCCTCCATGCAAGGGCAGTGAGTGCATCTTCATTCCAAAAAGATTTGAAAAGGTGGGAAAGAGAAGGAAAGGAGGAAATAGGAATTAACTGTTACCTTATGGTTCACTATTGACAAGAAACTCAGCTCTTCCAAGACCCATATTATTTCTGAACAGATGTCCCTATGACTGACCTTCTTAGCTCCAAATTCTTCTCTATGAGAGACAAAGCAAAGGACTGCACTGTTTTAAAAACCAGTGACTTTTTTTTTAATGTTAAAATACAACAACAAGAGCCCTGAAAGGGTTCTTAGCTTAGGGAGCCACTCATTCATGGGCACGGGATGCAGACACTGTAAAAACAGAACAGCAAAGGATAGGAGTGTCCCTCTTCTCTTCCAAGCCCCATCTGGGGCATTAGTGCTTCCTCCTTCACAGCCACAGACTCATGGTCCCTCTGGACAGCGAGGGCCACCTAGGCCGACTTGCAGCTGCAGGCTCTCTTCTGTGTGGCAAGAGATGGTGCTCACTTGGTACTCAGGAGCTGCTTCCTTTGTTGCTCCAGGAGTGCCTCGAGGTGGTCAGCTCGCTTAACTGCTGCCTGAGACATACAGACACACAGAGCCTGTCAGGCCTCCCCGAGGACAGTGCCCCGGGGATAGAGGAAGATTTACAGGTGGGAAAGAACAACTTACTTCATACTGTTTTCGAAGATTGTTCACAGTCTCTTCTTTCTTCATTATAGCCATCTTGACCCTGTGAGATGAAGAAATACTAGATTAACCAGAAGACTCCAAACACCCCACAGTCAACGGCTTGGAACCCCAGACTGAAAGTCCTGGACTGATTAGTCCAGGAACATACTTTGGCAATGACTCAGTTTTGTGACCTGGACACTTAGCTACTCTAAGCCTGCTTCTTCATCGGCGTGTGTATATGTGTGTGTGTGTGTGGGGGGGGTTTGTGGAGAGCGGCAAAATGTTCCCTGAGGTCCTACTATTCTAGGAACCTAAACTGTTCTTTTCTAGTTTTTTGGGAGGGAGATGAAGAGACTTGATGAAGAGATGAGTCACCAGGGGCTGGGGGTAAAACTTAACTTTTGTCTACACAGGTAGACATGCCGTCTCCATACAAACTCTTAGGCAAATTATCATGATCCCAAATTACTAGACAGTCCTTCTAAGAGCTCAGACCACTGCTGCTTCCTATCACCCTCCCTAGGAAATTAAAGGTTACTCCAAACTGACCAGCCCTTAGGGATACATATTCCTCCAACAGCACAAGAACTTGATTAGCCTGCTAATAAGCAAGACATCATTTAACCCCCACTGACTAATTCTACAAATGGGCATTGCTATTTGTTAATAACAAATGAGGACTTTTAATGTTGAACAGTTTCCTTCCACACCAATATAATCCAAGGACATGGCTCAAATGAATATCCACAGAATAATTTACTTATTTTTCATTTAGATACATACATTATCTTAGAATTCTTTCCTAAGCCCATTGGCCCTGCTCTTCCCTGCCATACCTATGACTGGGGTGTGTGCTTAAAAAGTACTGAAATGATTCCTTTGATTGCATTAGAATCAGTGATATATAACTTACTGAGACAGCCTACAGAGTTTGTTAAAATTATCTTATTCTGGTGCCCCAGACTACCATCTCTCCTTCTAGTCAGTATGGTAAATTAGCTTATAAGTAGCCAGTATAAAGGGGCAATAGTAGGAAATAAGATTGCAAAGGGAAACCTGGATGTCACATACAAAGTGTTCCAAAGATCAAAGGAGTATAATTTACAAAATGTAACATATATTAACCAGAAATCATATGTAAGAAATCATCTAGGCACTGTTGTCGAGGTTTTTGATTATATGGCATATAAACCTCAAACAAATTCCAGACATCTGCAGAACATCAAAAGGAACCAAAATTCTTGAGATGATATGAACATACTAACTTTAAAGTTTTGCTGACAATTTTGAGATGATATGGATACCAAGGAAGTAATACCAAGCTGTCACAGATAAGAATTTGTTCCTCCCAAGATTCCATAAAAATTCCTGCTCCACCTCACTTCAGTGCTCCATCTCTATGGGGTTCATGCTGCTGTCTGTTCCTATCTCAGATCCATGATTATGTGAGTGATACTCTTTGCCTTTCCCCCTCCCTTTTCTTTTTCATGCTGACTCCCTGCACCAACCAATCCCCCCCTACCCATGCCACCTGCTTCTGTACTCCTTTTGTGCTTGTCTTGGTACACTCTGTACCTAATTAAAGCATGATTGCAGTGCTACTTCCCACTGCTACTGTGGGCTTTCCTGGTGAGAAGTGGGCATGTGTGCCCTCATTTCAAAATTTCATAAATTCAAGATCAAGTTAGAGTTTTATATGTTTCTTAATTTAAAATTTGGGGTATGCTTGGTAAAGCTGGGCACATACATAAAAGCCAATGGCAAAGCCCAAGTTCTCAGTGACCAGAGTGGACAAGATCCTTGGCCTATAAGTGCATCCAAGACAATGTCCTCATTATAATTAAGGAGTTTCACCTAGTAGGTTAAGTCAAGGAAACTGGATAGATTTTTCTGGGAAGACGCCAAGCCTGGGGGCTATTTCTTTTTTCAGGCTATTCTGTCAGTAATTCTCCTATCCCCATGGAGAGCAAACCTGACCGAGAAAGTCCACCAACTATGGGTCATTTGTAGTGTACATCTGAACCAATGTGAAGCAGTAAGAATGGGCCAAGCACCAGTGGGTGAAGTAAGTGTTAAAATAGCGGCTTTTCAGGATCCATCCAACTTCTTCTCCTAAAGAATTCTTTACCATATTGGAATATTACCAGGACATATGGAATATCCCTAAATAACAGGGAAAATTAGGAATGGGAATAGAAGTGGCTCTCCCTGTATTCCCTGGTCTTCATTAAGACCCCCACCTTTTCCTTTCCATATACTGCAAGCCATTTCCTCCCCCTTGGTTCCTAGTTCCATGCTAAACACTAAGCAGATGCCTGAAAAATATAGGTTGTGGCAAGATTTACATGAATTGTCACAAAGTGAAATAAGTAGAACCAGGAGAACAGTTTACATAGTAACAGCAATACTTGTGAATTGTGAATGACTTCATTATTACCAGCAAATCAATGATCCAAGACAACTCCAAACTATTTACAATGAAAAAATGCTATCTCCAGAGGAAAAAAAAAAACAAGTGATAGAATCTGAATGCAGATCAAAGCATATTTTTTCTTTATTTTTCTTGCTTTTTATTTTTTTTCTTTCACAATATGACTAAAGTGGAAATATGTTTTGTATGTCTGTATGTATATAACCTATATCAAATTGCTTGCCTTTTCAAAGAGAGGGAAGGGGAGAAAAAGAATTTGGAATTCAAATTTTTTTAAAAAATGAATTTCAAAAACTTTGTAATTGAAGGAAAAATAAAATATTAAATTATTTAAAAATTATACATTGCTGTTATACCTCAAAGAAACCTTCCCAGACAAGAATCAACCCATTTACCAAGCAAATGGAAAGAGTGATTGGCTAGAAACATGACACTCTCACCTCTTATGTACTTCTTCCAACTCATCTTCTTTGTCCCGATTGATCTTCTCTAGTTCTAACTTCTGACGAGTCCGTAGCTCTGATATTTCTATTTTCAATCGCCTGTTCTCCTCTTCAGTTGCCATCAGTCGGTCTGAGAATTCCTGGCGAATCACCTCTGACAAACTGCTCCTCTCTTCCATTAACTTGTCCTTCACCTGACAGGAAAATCTAAGAATCAGAGGCAGCTTGGGAATGTGAGGAAGGGTGGGGCCATTCAGTAAGAGCTCCTATGCTCACCATTATTACATCCTCCACCTCCTTCTCCTTCCGTTTCACTAGGCCCTGGAGCCGAGAGTTCTCGCCTTCAGCCTCTCCCAGTCGGCCCTTCAACTCAGCACAGCGCTCCTGTAGCTTTCGCTCTGACTGCTCCAGATCTGCAAGTTCTGCCTCATATTTGTCCCGTACACGCTTGATCCTTAGGGCAGGAAAAGATGGAAAGTTGAGGAGGTGAGACAGTGCTGACGTCACAAGTCCTGGCATCTAGGTTGGGTCCTATTACTGACTCGCTGGACTTTCAAAACACCACCAAAGTCTTCTCACTCAGTTGCTTTGTGTCACTGGTACCTACTATACAGCAGTATCTGTGGAATACACTCATCTACATCCAAACTTATTGACTTCTGATTCCTCAGGCTTAGTGTTACAGTGGATCAAGTCAGGAAATCTGAGTTTGACACTCACCTCTTACACATCAACTGTGATCTCATGAAAGAATCATGTAACTTTTCTTGGGGCTTTAGTCTCTCCTCCTTTATAAAACCGGGGATAATCATAATAGCCATTCATTTTTTTATCTGCTACTATTATCATCCCTATTTTATGGATGAGGAAGCTGAGTTTGAGAGAAACTAAGGGACTTCGCCCCTCTCCATGATAACACCCAGGGGCCTTTCAATAACCTAACTCCCTGCTTCACCGGACTATGACAAAAGTGCTCTGTGAGTCTTAGAGCACTGAATGTGAGAAACTACTATATGACGCCAGTTACTTCACACAATCCCCCTTCGTTCTATTAATGAGTCCCTGAGGGAAGCCAGTGTGCTAAAGCAGTACCACTGGTACAGGTAAAAGATCTGCTTCTGACACTTTAGGAAGTTATCATCATGAACAGGTCCTTTAACTTCTTTGTGCCTTTCTGTTTTTTCAACTATAAAATGGAAAGCTGGACTTGAAGCCAGCAAATCTGACTTTGAATACCAGTTTCATTATTTGCTACTTAACCATAAACAAACCAATTAACCACTACAAGTCTCAATTTCCTCATCAAATTGGAACGATAACAACTTGCACCTCAGGGATGCTGTGAGGGGAGTACTTTGTAATCACTCAGCTAGACTATAAGCTTTGTGTGGATAGAAGGTTTACATCTTTATTTTCACTAATTGTTGGTTACTTTCCTAAATTTCCATAATTTAATTTATTCATTTAAAACCATTATTCTAAGGAGTTCATAGGTTTTATCAGACAGTCTGCATCAGCTTACTGTACTCTACACCTGGCCTCATTCCCAAGCACATTCCCCTGCCCTTTTAATCTCTCCATTCCTGTGATACTTAAACCCTCAATCCCCTCAATCTCTCTTTTTCCTATTCCTTTCATTTCCATCCCCCTAAACATCTGACTGGAGTTTTGTCCTCTGCTCTATAATGAACATTTTTAATCCTTATTTAACCTTCTCCCTTCTTCTCTCCTTCCTGGTGACACTGCTTCCCTTGAAACCCTTTCAAGTTATGACTGCCCCTTAAACTCATATCATAACTCACATCAATTACTGATCTGTCATAGTGGTGGAGTCAGGAAATTCTTGCTCCCCAGCGCAGATTCAATTCAAATTTATCCCCAAATCCAAATTCTGGTAGCTATTATAATAAGACCAATCTCCCTCTTTCACAATGAGTTTAAGTAAATGGAGACTGGCTGAATAAATTATGGCATATGAAAGGAATGGAATATTATTGCTTTATAAAAATCACCATGCTGATTTTAGAAAGGCCTGGAAAATTTACACAAACTGATGCTGAGCAAAACAAGTAGAACCAGGAATACACTGTACACAATCACAGCAAGATTATGGATAATCAACTACGAAAGACTTGGTTCTTCTCAGTGGTTCAGTGATCTAAGACAAGCCCAATAAACTTTGGATGGAAATCATCATCTGTATGCAGAGAGAACTATAGATAATGAATGTAAATCAAACTATGCTATGTTTACTTTTTTTTTTCCTTTTTTTTTCTCTCTCGTGGTTTTTCCCTTTTGTTCCGATTTTTCTCTCCAACATGAGCCATAAGGAAATGTTTTTAAAAAATGATTGTACATGTATAACCAGAAAAAGTGTTCCCTTTCAGTCTTTTTTGCCTGATCTTCATCCATGTCGTACTCAGTAACTACAGGAGTATCCCCCAAATTCTATGTATGTCTTTCAAATTAGAAGTCCCAGGTACATGTCAAGCTCAAAGCAGAACTTGTTATCTTTCTTCAAAAACCATCCTCCAAGTCACCTAGGTTTGAAACTTCAAATTCAATCAGTCCCCAAACCTTGCATTCTTTACATCTCTCACGTTTATCCAGACATCACCACAGATCATCAGCTTATGTGATTATTCATATTAGTTTCCTAATTGGTTTCTCACTCTAATCCATCCTCTACACAGCTACCAAATTGATTTTAATGATTTAAAATTTTTTTTATTAATTTCTACAATAGATTCAGTTGACACTTAATGACAAAAAAATCAAAGTAAGAAATACAGATATCACAAAGCAGAAATGGAACCAACAGCAGTCACTGTTTAATCTCACACAAAAAAAGCCTACTTTTTTTTGACCAGATATAATAACTCCACCATTGACAATGGTACTACTTTAACTTTAACTTTTCTAATTTTTCTTATTCTTTCTATTTTTCTAAAAGTTAAATCTTTTGCATTCATCTCCTCAGACTGCTTGTTGGGCCGTTATAGAGGCTTTTTAGCACTTTAAAAAGAAAGTTCTTACCCCTAAAGTCCTTGACATTGTCAAATGGTTCAAAATCAGAAACAATTAAGATTTCATCAGTGGAAATGGCATTAAAGAGATATCTGCTTTGTCTCTACATCCTCAGCCCCATGGAATTTTTTCATTTGACTTGCATCTATGTGATTTTCCCTATTAGAACATGGGCTTTTCAACAACAGTATTACATGATGATCAATTCTGATGGACATGGCTCTCTGCAACAAAGAATTGTCTCAAACCAGTTCCAATTGTTCACTAAAGAAAACCATATACACCCAGAGAGAGGGATATGAAATATGGACCACAATGTAACATTTTCATGATCTCTATTGACATTTGCTTGCATTGTGTTGCCTTTCTCTGATTCTTTTTTTTTTTTCTTGTAGATAGGATTTTTCTTGCATAACTTCTCAAGCATTTCAACATTATTAACATGCAGTGTACTTCCTGCCATCTAGGGGAGGGGAGGGGACTGGGGGTAAAATTTGTAATGGAAAGCTTTGTAAAGATTAATGTTGGGAAACTACCCATATACATGTTATACAAATAAAAAGCTTCAATAATAAAAAAAAAAAGAACATGGGCTTCTTCACTCTTCAATAGATAAGTGGTCAAGGGATATGAACAGACAATTTTCAGATGATGAAATTAAAACCATCTCTAGCCATATGAAAAGTTGCTCCAAATCACTATTGATCAGAGAAATGCAAATTAAGACAACTCTGAGGTACCACTACACACCTGTCAGATTGGCTAAAATGACAGGAAAAGATAACGATGAATGTTGGAGGGGATGTGGGAAAACTGGGACATTAATACATTGTTGGTGGAACTGTGAACGGATCCAACCATTCTGGAGAGCAATTTGGAGCTATGCTCAAAAAGCTATCAAACTGTGCATACCCTTTGACCCAGCAGTGTTTCTACTGGGCCTATATCCCAAAGAGATCTTAAAGGAGGGAAAGAGACCCACATGTGCAAGAATGTTTGTGGCAGCCCTTTTTGTGGTGGCTAGAAATTGGAAACTGAAGGGATGCCCATCAATTGGAGAGTGGCTGAATAAATTATGGTATATGAATGTTATGGAATATTATTGCTCTGTAAGAAACGACCAGCAGGACGATTTCAGAGAGGCCTGGAGAGACTTACATGAACTGATGCCGAGTAAAATGAGCAGAACCAGGAGATCATCATACACAGCAACAACAATATTACATGATGATCAATTCTGATGGACATGGCTCTCTGCAACAAAGAATTGTCTCAAACCAGTTCCAATTGTTCACTGAAGAAAACCATATACACCCTGAGAGAGGGATATGAAATATGGACCACAACGTAACATTTTCATGATCTCTATTGATATGTGCTTGCATTGTGTTGCCTTTCTCTGATTTTCTTTTTTTTTCTTGTAGATAGGATTTTTCTTGCATAACTTGTCAAGTTTTTCAACATTATTAACATGTAGTGGACTTCCTGCCATCTAGGGGAGGGGAGAGGACTGGGGGTAAAATTTGTAATGGAAAGCTTTGTAAAAATCAATGCTGGGGAACTACCCATACATATATTATACAAATAAAAAGCTTTATTAAAAAAAAAATATGGGCTTCTTGAGAGAAGGGCCAGCCTTATTACTGTATTTGTTCCCATTAGTGAGCATAGTGCTTTGTACCTACTAAGCACTCAATAAAAGCTTTAATACTCATTCATTCATCCTTGCAAAAGAACACAGTACCTATCACTCATCTTCCCCAGCAATCAGATTTTTCTAAAGTGTAAGTCTGACCAGGTTACCCCCTTGCTCAATAAATCCAAGTGATTTTGTTATTACTTCCAAGATCAAATATGAAGTCCTTGGCATTTAAAGCTCTTTACAACCCATTCTCTTCCTATCTTTCCACTTATCTTACCCTGCTTTCCCTTCTATATTCTATGATCCACATTGGTCTAATTGCTGTTCCTTGCTGCTATCCCTCATTCCTGGAATATTCTTCTCTCCCAAATTCTTAAGATTCCTTGGCTTCCCCTCTTCCAGGAGGCCTCCAGTTGTTAGTGCCATTCCCTTTAGAATTATCTTCCATTTATTCTTTATTTATTTTATATGTTCTGATGGAGACAGAATTTGTGTGTGTATATATGTATGTTTTTTCTTTTTCTTTGTATCTCCAGGGCTTAGCATAATGCTTCCCGGAATACTATAAGTACGTACTTGAACTGAACCTTCCACACTCACCACCTCCCACCCCCCACCCCATTTTGTTCACATCCTGATTCAATGGTCAAATCTTGTCATTTCTATCTTCAAAATATCTTTTTATATCCCTGCCTATCTATTCACACAGCTGCCACTTCTCATACCTAGACCACTGCACTAGCTTGCTAGTAGGCCTCCCTGCTATAAGACTCTCTCTGTCTCAGCCCATCTTTCACTCAGCTTAAGTTCTCTCTAACTTTGCCCCTCCCAACTCAATAAACTCCATTAGCTCCTTATTACACCTCTATAATCAAATTTAAAGTCTTCAGTCAGGCATTTAAATGCCTCAATCTGGCCTCTTCCTACCCTTCCTTTCTTAATACACAATATTCTTCTCCATTCATTCTATGGCACATGGCAGGAACTTAGTGACTGCTTGTCAGCAGAAACAGTGATTGTCCCCACTGAAAAGCAGTCAGGTCAGACATCTCTTAAATAGCACTACCCACTCCAAGAAGCCAGAATGGGTTTCCCTTCCTTTTCCTCTGGTACTGAATCTCACCTGTTCTCAGCTGTTTGCTCACACTCCTCCTTGGTCAGGGTCATATCAGCTTCAAGCCTCTGGATAACCTGCTCAATCTCCTTGTCCCTGACTTTCCGAACTTCATCCTTCAGCTCTCGCTCTCGTTTCAGCAGCCATGCCTCCTGGGAGAGAACAGCAGAGACCCAAGCAGATGTTATTACAGACAATTCTACTAAACAGTGGAATGTAAAATTTAAAAAAATAATTATAACTCCTGACCACATGCTGATTTCTTTTCTTTGAATCTTGAGAGGAGATGGAGATAAGAGGACAGGCAATGGAAGGGAGAGACAGGGGAGGTTTATTGACCAACGGGAATAAGTACTGGCTTTCACCTCTTTCTTTAAGTAGTTGGCTTCCCAGGCTTCCTTCTCCACCTCCAAGCGTTCCTTCAGGGCTTTCATATCCAACTAAAAGACAAAGCAAAGTCCTATAATACAGATCCTACTGGCCACTCTCCACTCACACCCCAGGGCCTGAGCTTCTGCCTCTTAGAGTTTGATCTATAGTACCTTGAAGAAGAGGAGCTTAGGTTTCCTGAAAAGTAGAAGAATCTAATGAGAAACCCCTGGGTTGGAAGCCAGGAGACTCAGCAGAGTAAAACAGTGGTCTGAAATCTTAAATGACCTTAGCATCCCTTGGACCTCAACAGAAAGAGTCACAAATAGTAGGTACCTGATTAAGTGTTTCCTAAATTAAAATGAGCTCATGCTGCTATTGTGAGGACAGAAGAATGCCTCTGGGTGGTCTTAGGAGAAGCTGAGGTGGGAGATGAGAGGGGAGACATGCAGACAGAAAGAGAAAGAAAGACAGGGAAACCTGGTGCCGCCTTTCTTGCTCCTCTCTGCCCTTCTCATACTCTTCCCTGAGGGCCTTTGTCACCACACAGCTGTTTTCCTCAAGCTGCTGCTTCAGTTGCTCCAATTCTGCCCGCTGTCTGAAAGGCACAGTCAGGAGTGGTCAGTACTAAGGAAGGTAGGGGGAAAAATATGAAAAAGCCCATAGCTGGAAGGCTAGCCCTTCTGGGCTAGCTCCAGAAACTTCCTCTAATGTTGGGGTCCATCCTGCCTGCCTTTCCTGCTTCCTGTGGCTTACCTGGCTGCTTGCTGGTTTATCCGCTCCTTCTCTTCCGCCACCTCACTGTAGAGTCGGCGCCGCTGCTGTTGAAGGGCTTGTTCCTCCTCCTCCAGGTGCTTCTCATATCTGTTAGGAAAGACAGATTCTTCCCAATTACACTCATTTCTGCTCAACCACTGAAGAGAGGATGCACTTTCCTCAATTCACTCCATTTGCCATGAAATCTTTAAAGCAACAGGGATTGATCATCTACTACTAGCTAAATCAACATGGATTAACCAAGATATGTGTATATTGGGATAAGGGAAAGTGAGGCAATTATGGCAAGGTGATCTAATAATGAGATGTGGAAACAGGAGACTCCTGGGATTTGCTTCTATTTATGGAGAAAATTTGATCAAACCATAAAGTTTAATAAAAGGAAACACTCCTATTCACCAACTCCTGAGCAAGAAATAAATATTGAAAAAAGAGGGGATCTATTGGAGGAGAGTATAATAGTGATAATAGTAATAGCTTAGATTTATATAGAATACCATAGTTAACAGCATACTTTACCTATATCATCCTGTTTGATCTTTGCTAAAATAGTATAGCATATTTATATATGACAGCCATTCTCAATTCTACTCCCCCACAGATCAGTTGAGAGGTAAAGCTAAGGTGAAAGAGGCCTTTTCTACTATGCTGAGCTGAAGGGAAATTAAAATTTATGAAAATATAACATTTTCTTTATCAAAGTAAGGTCTTTGAGTTTTTATACAGGAAGGAAGCTTGGATTACTTATTTTTATTATCTCCACATATGAAGGTTTTTCCACTCTAGGAGTTCAGAGTTTCAGGGAGAAAACCATAACAAACCCTCCACTACTCCCTTCTCTTAAAGTCTTAACCTTTGGGATTTGCTGGCTCAGAGTGAGTATAAATAGCAATTGTTTCTGTTTTGGCCAGATATCCTGAGGGTTTTCCTCTCCCAAATTGATTTTTTTTTTTTAACTAGGTAAAAAGTTTCATTCTTTTCCTCATTTCTTGCCTAGACAAATAACTGAATGGACATTGCCTTAGTCAAACTGGGACCTGAAAAAGATCTTAGCTTAAAAAGGACAAGGTCTCCTACTGCATCCAGGGCCATCTCCAGTGATCCCGATCTCTTAACTAGACACTAGAACCCAGACAGCTCTGGAAGAGAAGTGTAGCAGGTGACCTCAAACAGCCCTCCCTCACTCAAATCCAATTCACTTGCATATCATGGCATCACCTCCCTGCTGTCCTGGTCCTCTTAGAGAACAAAGGCCAGATGATGAACAGAATTCAGCCTTGTGATTTTTTTAATCAGCCGTGTGAGGCCTCAGGGAATTAACTAAAACAGTCGGGTCCTCAGTGTCTATGCCTCTGTGAAAGACATGTTCTTAAACCAAGAAATGCCAAGAATGGGAGAGGACCTTGGTGTCCACGGGTCCAACACCTTCATTTTACAGAAGAGCAAACAGAGGTTGGAAGAGGAGAAGCTATGCCCAAGGACATGCAATTAGCTAAAGGCAAAGTGTAAGTCAGATTTCCTGATTCTCAGCTCAGCACTCTTTACCCCACCAACATTCTCAACTACCTTCTTACAGAACCACTCCTCAGCCCTGTGGAAAGCACAGTGTAACTGGAGAGGGCTCAGCTGGGTCATCACGTCTGGAGTTAGATCCTGGTTCCTTCTCAAACCCTTTTGGTAGGGACTTGAACAACCCATAGTTCTGCTCCATGCTTATTTGTCTCATCACTTCAGTTCAGATTGAATAATTATCATTCACCTCCTGATGTCAGGTACAGACCCAATTTCAATCTTATTAGGAGTCACATTATAATGGTGATAATGATGATAGCCAACATGTATATCTATCTACATATATGTGCACATACATACATATATGTGTATGTTGCTCACAGTGCCAGGCACTGTGCTTCATAATACTTCATTTGATCCACAACAACTTTGGGGGGCAGGTGCTATTACTGTTTCCATTTTACAAATAGGGAAATTGAGGCAAAAAGGGGTGAAGTGGCTTGTCGTGTACATCACACAGCTGGAAAGTATCTGGAACAGGATTTGCAAACAGGACTTCCAGACCCGAGGCGCAGGGCTCTATCCATTGCCCCAGCCACTACTGCCACCAGAAACCCTCCACGCACCGCTGCCGGGCCAGCTCCCTCTCTCGCCGTCCCTGCTCCTCCTTCTCTCGCTCCAAGTGTTCCCGCAGCTCTTCCGTCTGTTGTATGTAGCGCTGAGCAGCCCGCTGGTCTGACTGCAGCAACTCAGCCTCATGCAGGGTCTTTAATTTCTTGATTTCCTGCTTGTGTTTGGCGATCAGCTTCTGTATCTCTGGCTCCAGGCCTAGGGTGAGGAGCATGGCACAGTTACCCCAAACAGTGCAAACAGGAAAAAGGCTCCTGCAGATGAGCTTAGGACCAATCTCATTCCTGGGGATGAAGCCCAAACCCTTCTCCCCAGCACCTTTCAAGCTAATAAGAATGCTTGGGCATTTGGATAGCAGGAAATGGGATCGCCTCCCACCCGCAGGGAGAATCTAAAGAGGAAAATGTCACCAGAGAGCTAGAAAAAGAGACAGGACATTAAAGCAGACAAGGTTAGAAAGCATGAACTGTCTTGGCCTTAGTATCAATGCCCCTGTTTTCTCTCCCTTCAGCTGCAAAGGATGAAGAAAAGATCCCAAAGTCTGGGCAAGGGTCCCACTCTCTCCAGTGCATTAAAAAATTCACAAAATCCAAGTTCAAAGGGACCCCGGAGATTTTCTAGCTCTGCCTCCCTCTCCTACAATTCCCTCCACTTTGGTCTCTTCTTGAATACTGGGGAGAGCCCACTATTGCCAAGGTGGCCTTTCCCCCTACTGGACAGTTCCTCTCCCAGCCAGAGGCAAACCTCTGTGCTTTCTACTGGCTCAGTCCTGCCCTCTAGAGCAGCAGAGGAACATCTGTTCTCTTATATATACAACAAAACCTTTCAAATATGTGAATGCAGTTATGATATCTTGACTTTTTCCTCCCTCTTCACCAGGCCAATTCTTTCAACTGTTCCTCCTAGTGTATGGTTTTCAGATTTTTTTCTTTGCCCAGGACAATGATCTTGTCATTTTCCATGGCAGAACAAAAATGCCTACCAGAGAGTTGTACCCAGGGTGAATAAGATCAGAGAGAACACCTAAAGTGCCCTTGATGGATGTCACTGGCCCACATGAATCATGTCCTCAGGCACAGAAAGAGCTGACATGATCACTAAGTCACTGTCAACCACAGACAACAGTTCCCAAGAGTGGGCCTGCCTTCTGGTTCCCCCTACCTCGGACAGTAATCTCTTTGATCTTTTTTGTTTTCTCATTGATCCACTTCTCTCTTCGGATTTTTTCTGTGGCACTCATTAGTTCTTTGAGTTTCTTAATCTCCTGTAAACAAGAAAGGATACAAAGGAATGGGCCAAGAGAAGTGGAAATGAAACCCACATTTTTTCACTGCCATCTATTTCCAGATACCTAATACTAGTGGAGATTTAGGAAAATATTTATTTCCAGGTCCTAATAGTAGAACAAGAATAACAAAGGTTGGGGCAGCTAGGTGGCGCAGTGGATAGAACACCAGTCCTGAAGTCAGGGGGACCTGAGTTCAAATCTGGCCTCAGACACTTAACATTCCCTAGCTGTGTGACCCTGGGCAAGTCACTTAACCTCAATTGCCTCAGCAAAAAAGAAAAAAAAAAGAATAACAAGGGTTATTAATACATGCAAAACTGCCAGAGAATTTCAAGAAATCTAGACATCAAGGCCAAATTACAGATTGCTGACTTTCACAAGGATTGTCCTCTCCATACAGGGGACTCTTTTCTTGGAGTACCTCAGGAGTGCTTAAGGAATTCTGAGCAGGCTTATTCACATAAGATGATCTTCTTGGGAATGTCAATAAAGTTGGGCAAAAATTAGTCATTCAAGTGCCCCAGAAGTGTGTCTATTAGACATACCCTACCTGTCCCAATGCTCCCAAAGAGGAGGCCAAGGGATGTTTGTTAAAATAGAATTTATCTAGAGGTAAAAGCCATAAAGACACCTCAGGTACTGAGAGCTGGCTTTAAAAATGGAGTAATTTTCAGTAGGCCAATCACCATCCTAACCCTTTTTGTAGACTTTTTTTTTTAAATCAGCTATTTCCCTAGGAGATAGGAAGAGAGTAGAGAGCATAGATCCTGCATGGCAGAAAGAAACTAAACTACAAAAGTGTTCAGAGTGAGGCAAGAGCTGGGAATTCAAATTTCAAATTTCTTTTCCCCTATCCACTATCTCACTATATGCTAACTCTACATTCTCTTGTTTCTTCCCTAAAGTTTCTTCCATGATCATGCCCTTTCCTTGTCATCTTCTTTAATCTCCTCCCCAAGGTGAACACGGGAGCAGAAAGGAAGGCATAGGGAAAATACAAAACAGCTTTGTAGAGCACAAGGTTATACGGTTTCTCCCCTTGCTCTCTATGGCCCCATCTAACAAAGGGAGCACAAAAGGATACCAATAAAAATCCCTTCAGAGTTTCCAGGTCCCATATTTAAATACAAGGTTTTAGAAGTCAGGGATTCTTAACCTGTGAAATGTAAACCTGTTCTTAAAATTCATTTTTTTAGCTTCTTATAATCTTGTGTATTTTGTTATGCATTTAAAAACATTGTTCTCAGAAAGGGTCCATAGACTTCATCAGATTGCTAAAATGGTTCAGGGTTAAAGCAAGGAGTTGGGGAAAAGGCAACTGAGAGATGAAGTGAAAGAGTGGGCTTGAAGAGCTATTCCAATAGATAGTCAGCTCAGAAAACTGGAAAGTAGAACCAAGGTTTATGAAAAACCTTAAGAAAGCTATCAAGTATATCAGTATGCAATTTGCCTACATCTACATAAATTACACAACAACTATTCAGCATAGATTGAAATTAAATTATTATTGTCTCTTGAAATTTGTCTTTTTTAATTTCTTCTCCTGATTTCTTCTCATCTAACTCAAAGTCATTTCTGAAATAAAAAAAAATGTTTATTAGTATGCAAATGAATTGGGAGCTCTCTCAATTCATCCAGCATATTAGGGTATAAAACAATTTCAGCAATTCAGGTAATGTTTATGAAACTATCTTGGTCTCAGCTAGCTTTGCCTATGGTATGTATGATTTGGGGCAGGCTTGCAGGGTTTTGTAGGTGTCATCCTTTGGCCCTTCAGCCCCTCCAAGAATCTTGGTTGAGACATGACAGTAAAAATTTCCCTTATAGAAAGGCTTGAAGGCACACCACATCTGAGGAAATAGAGGGAGAAGGAAAGGAAGAACAAAGGAGTCAATGAAACAAAGGCCCTGCCAGAGCACAAGTATGCCAGCAAAGGGAGGGCAAGTGAGGTGAGAAGAGGTCGGCAGGGCAAACCCCACTCCCTCACTCTCAGTGTAAGCCAAGGAGCTGGTCCCTCACATCTCTCACCAGTTCATGCTGCTCCTGCACTTGAGTGATTCTCTTGGTGTATTTCTGGTCCACTTGCTTCAGCTCGGCTACGACTGCCTCGCACTTCTCACTCAGGACCTTCTTGTCGTCAATTAGCTGAGATTGGAGGAGGGGACCAGGAGAAGCCAATGGGTGAAGCTGCTAACTCAGGACCTACAGGTACTCAGGGGACACTCCCCTGACTTCAGGATTAACTCACAATTGTGGCAGGAGGAAAGGAGCCCCAGAAAGCAACCCCAGAGGAGAAGACTGGAGGACAATAGATCCCAGGGAGTTTCACAAACAGAAATGCCTCTGTCCCTGAGGCTGAGCTCCTTGGAAGCAGCCCTTCTGCTCCGTGTCCCAAGAGTCCTTATGCACTCCAAGTCAGGAACAGGGGACTCTGTGAGAAATATGCCTGAGAGAAGATGGACCTAAGGAAGAGCTGAATAAACAGGGACTCAGAAAGAGGAAGAACAGATGCACTGATCCAAGTCCTGGCTATGCCATATGAGCTCAGGCCCCCAGGGGACAAGTGTGGGATCCCGGCAAGAGCTGGGAAGACAACATCAAGTACCCCTGGGTCTATAGCACGCAAGGCCTCAGAGCCAAGGCTCCCCCTGCTATTTTCTATCATGCCCTCTCTCCTCTCTTCTATGGTAACTGTGGCTACTTTCCAGCCTGCTGAGCCCTATTCTGCTAGCATCTTCATAAGGATATTCTGATGAATCTGTCCCCAGGAATAAGTTTCTGAACTTGAGGATGTTTCCCAGAAATAAAAAACTTCTAGTTCCTACAACTTCTGAACTGGGCTAACCCTTTCTTAATCAGGAAATACTTGTGTGTACATGACCCAGTGCCCCTGCTCTCCTGGATGTGTGGAATGAATATGGGTCAGGATAAAGGCAAAAGGATATGAGACACATGCAGTCATTATAAGTAAAAACAAAGCACCCTAGTTCCATTTCCAAAGACATCTTAGGAACACCTTATATGACCACCTCAGCTTTCTATTCATTCCAATCTATCCTCTATACATCTGCCAGTGATTTACCTGAAGCCTGGGTGCTTTACTAAAATGTAGATAACTTCCCCTTTCAAAAAACTCCACTGCTCTCTATTACCTCCAACATAAAATACAAACTTTTTTTTTTTTTTTGCACACAGAGCTCTTTACAACCTGGTCCCAAGCTGCTTTTCCAGTCTTATAAAACATCATTAGTAAATCCATGAAAGGTCAGACTGGCCTTCTCTCTGTTCTTTACACATAGCACTCTTTTTCCATCCACAACTTGGCACACACCTGGCATGTGCCTTTTCTCACCTCTGCCTCTGAGACTCTCTGTGTCCTTCAAGACTCAGCTCAAGTGCCACTTTCTCCAAGGCCTTTCCTGACCCATTCCACTGCTAGGGCCTTCCCTCCCATCACTGGGGATTTGTATCTACTCTATGTCAGCCTGCTGTCACATCCAATAGAATGAAGCTCCTTGAGGGAAAGGACTGTTTTACTCTTGTCTGTGTCCGCCCCAGTGCCTAGCATGGTACCTGGCATACAGCGGCACTTAATGCTTGCTGAATGGTTGAAGGAAGCAGGAACAAGGATCACTCTCCCATTTTGCAGATGGGGAAAAATGAAACTTGGAGAGGGGAAGTGACATGTCCTCAAATCAATACAAAACTAAGTGGGGCAGAGCCATGAGCGGTCTCCTCAGTTTCGATCCCATAAGCTACCTACTAGATCCTGCTAGTTGCCATGAGCAGCCCGGTTACCTGATCAATGAAGGCCAGGTGTCTCTGGATAGCAGCTTCATACTGCTCCCTCTGCAGCCTGAGCTGGTGGTTGAGCTCCTTCTCTGTCTCCTTCACATTGCGCACAGTAAGCTCTCGCTGCTGAGCCTGTCAATGGGGTTTCGGGGAAGAGGAGGGGGAGGGAGGGGTTGGCTGGTACCTGGGTTCAAATTAAAGGAGCAGAGGCCAGGATCAGAGGAGATGGGGCCAACCACGGGGCAATTAGAGAGTTCTAATTCTACTGGTACTCATAATGGAAGGAAGCAATAAAAGAAAAACAAGAAGTATTAAGGGGGAAAAAAGCTGTCCTGAGGCAATTCCCTGATTATGAGAAGCAAGTGGTAACATGCTGATTGAGAAAGGAAGGCCTGGGAGACACAGAACCCCTAACCTTCTTTTAATGAAGGGCTGAGGATGTCTTCTAGGCCAGTCTTCTCAAGCAGCATTGAACCACAAACCTGGTCAGTCACCCAGGGGTTCACTCTTTCCCACAGTGGTCTAAGCATCCCAGGGCCTGAGTTAGACCTCTGGTTAGGTCTCCCTGGGCAGAAGGTCCAGAGAGGCAATGAAGCAGACTTACAGGGAACAATCTGTTCCTAAGCAAACACTTACTAAGCACCTATGTGTCAAGCACTGTGTTAAGTGCTGGAGAGATCTGGGAGAAGGCCTCTTGTGTGGTAAAGTGGGTTGGGGGGGGAACTCTAGCATTCTGGCCGAAGAAGACACAGTCTAGGCTGTCTGAATGGTGGGCTGACCTTCTGCTTTGGTCTAGCTGCCCGGGGTGGGGGTGGAGGAGTGGAGGGGGGACCACCCACCTCCTTCCTCACAGTTCCTCAGAACAGAAAACACCTGTGATGGGGAGGGAACTCCTATCTAAAAGACAATATTCCCTTTCCTCAGGAAAGCCTTAGCCCCAAGCCACACTAATCTCCCCCAAGCTGAAGCCCCTTAAAAATGCTGGCCATTTCTGCCCAGGGTCACCCACCAAGGCTGTCTGCAGCAGCGCCATAGCCTGCTCCTTCTCCTCCACCTCCAGCTTCAGCCTCAGCATAGAGCTGGTGACCTCAGTAGCCACAGCCGATGCCTGCTCCAAGTGGACCAGCTCTTCTTCGGTCAGGATCCCCTGGGGAGGAGCGGTCAAGGTTAGACATACCAGCACTGTCACTGTCTTCTACCTGGCTTTCATAGAAATGGAGTATTATCTCTACTCAGATCCAACTAGCACATAGCACCTGGCTTTCCCAGTGCCCTTCCTTGTCTTGTCTTTACTACTTTTCCCCATACCCCCACAAAATCACTCTCTAATCAGAGGTAACATAGCTAAGCAAAATTCAGAATGCTGTAGAAAAAGGCTAAGATGTAGGATGGTGTGTGTGTGCACGCATGCATATGTACTTATGGTGCTCCAAACTCATCTAACTCCTGATTATTTACTTTGAAGAGGCAGGAGGGACAATGGCAGCATAAACTGAGACAGTGTCTTTTTTTTTCAATGCTATGTAACATAGAAGTATGTAGTAAGTCTATCACTCTCACTCCATTTAGCTTGGATTAATCTTAAAATGACTACATTTTCTGAGCACACATCAAACTAAGTTACACCAGTAACTTCATCTTTTAACACACTGCCCTATGACCCCACTGCTTTGCCCCTGCTACTTGGGGAAGGAATCTACTTGGTGACAATCTTCCACTGGATCCAGAGAAGAAGCCATGAAATTCATGCATTTTCTTATTTGGGCTATTATCAAAGGATGCTCAGGGGTTAGCAGAGGCTCACCTCCCGAGGAATGGCTGAGGCCACAGAATGGGGTCGTTCCTGTTCTGACTTCTCCATCTCATCTAAAAAGCTCATGATACTCTGAAGTTTGGCTTCGGAAAGCAATGCCCCATCCTCTGGGACTCCATGTGGTGGATTCAGTTTCCCAAATTTTTCAAGGTTGTCAGCTGTTAAGGAATTAGAGCCAATTTCCTATAGAAGGGAAAGAGGATAGGAATTAGAGTAGAACTGGTATATGGTAAGGAAAGCCAAACAAGTCTTGTTTGTTTTTTTCACAGATCACATCAGAGTAATTTAGCAATCCCAAGAAGAGGCAAATGCCCACTGATCTGGGAAGTAATCTGCATTTTTTTTTTTTACTTGCTTGTGATGAAGTAGAATTGCACAGAGGCAGCAATGGTCTACCATATTAGAGATTTGCTTTTGGATGGTCAAATTACCCAAAGCACCTCCCCGGGCACTCGGGCCCTAATGGAAAACAAAACTCCCTCCTTCTCCATCTCTGTGTCTCTTTCTCTGTGTATGTGTCCGATACCACGTAAACAGATTCCCCTAGAAGAGCTTGCACTATTAACATAAGATGAATAGACAAAGAAACAAAGCTGATTTAACACGTGTTATTTTCCTTACATTTCAAGCTGAAATGCTTTGAACTGTATGTCTGTCATCCCAGTACCAGCCTAGTTAGGTCTGGAGAGGCTCATCATTAGAAGACTGGCCATCACTTGACCATCTCCTAAGATAAGGAGAGCTAGAGTGATATAGTGATGTCATATTCGATGTCCTCCATGTCTGAGAAGATGATCACCTACTGATCAGTCTTCTATGATCTAATAGGCTAGTCAATAGATGAGAGATGTAACAATCCAAAGCCTTTCCATCCTGAAAGGACCTACAAAAGCTTATGTTTAGGAACCTATGCAGAAGTATCAGGTGACTTTAGTGAGTTTCTCAATACACAACTGATCCAACAAGAAGGTGGGAGAGAAAAGAACATTATTTCCTTCTGGCCCAGAGCTTACAGATGCTAGGGCTGATAGAGTGACTTTATGACATTAAGAAACAGGATAAAGGTCATCATCACACTTTGTTGGACCAACATTTTAGAAGGTTAGCCCCATCCAGCTCTGGTCAGATGCCTCACAAGCTTAAGATGAAAGATCTATCTTCTCCCACAATCTGTTCTTCCTGGGCCTAGATTGCTTTAGATCTTGACCCCATGAAGTGGAAGACTGGAGTAAGATATACACTGCTTTCAGGTAATCCCTCCGACTCCCTTTAGTTACCCCATCAATCCAGGAATATTTTTCCTTTTTATAAGTCTTGGGTTGGGTCAGTTGCTCTGGTTCTTCTTCTAACAGCTTCAGGGTTTCTAGCAGCTCTTTAAGAGTCACCTTGGCCTGGGGTCTGTTGGCTGCTATGACCTCAGTATCCAGGCTCTCACAAACAACCTCATGAGAGATTATGTCCTAGAGTCCAACAGGAATAATATGGAGAAAAGGGAGAAAGAAAACAAGCATCTTATTAACCAGCCAAAAGCACTTAAGCTAAGCACTGCCAGAGAAGAGAGTCAGGGGTCTGCTTTCTTACTTTGGAATGAATAGACTCAGTGTGTACCATTAGTTGGAAGATTAGGCTTATCCCTTCACTAATATTCTTAACAACTCCTAGGTCAATAAGGGGCATTAGGGGACTGAAGTGGAAAGAATATGAGATTGAGAGTTAAAAGACCTGGATTTTTGTTCTGGCTTTGCTACTTAATAATTATAAGGTCTTGGGGCAGTTAGGTGGCGCAGTGGATAGAGCACCAGCCCTGAAGTCAGGAGGACCTGAGTACAAATCTGGTCTTAGACACTTAACATTCCCTAGCTGTGTGACCTTGGGCAAGTCACTTAACCTAAATTGCCTCAGCAAAAATAATAATAATAATAATAATAATAATAATAATAATAATAATAATAA
>JAJPUD010006170.1:83563-115147 GCA_023553655.1 Myrmecobius fasciatus
AATAATAATAATAATAATAATAATAATAATAATAATAATAATAATAATTATAAGGTCTTGGGCAAGTCCCTTAAACTTGAAGCCTCAACTTCTTTATGTAAATGTGGATCTTACTATCCCTCATGCCTTCAACTCACAGGGCTACTGTAAGGCCACACATGACAGAATTTTACAAAGTGTTGTACAACATACTCCAACATCACCATCATGGCTGTTACTTTCCCTTAAGAGAAAAACAAACTCAGTACACAGGAATACTATGCAATCCTGGCTTCTGCTCTCTGGCTGTACAAAAGCACCCCCTACAGACTATGGGAATCTTACTATTGAAGGAATAGAAGGAGGCAAGGAAGAAGATGAATGGTGAAGGTCAGACATGGACAGGAGGAGACTTATGACACATGCTAATCAGTGTGGGAAGAAAAGGGCTGCCCCAGAGAAGAGACCTGTGGCTTATCTTCTGGAGATTTACAAAGTTCTGGGGAAGACTCAGGAACTGGATGGAAGTATTCCTCAGGTTCTGTAGCATGGAAGTTGGCACCTATAAAATAAGAAATAACTTCATCAAATGTTTAGAATGAATATATAGCCAACATTCAGATTCAGAGCCCTCTTAGATTTCCTAAGGTTTTGTCAAAAGCAGCCACAGAGAGGGAGCAAGGCATGCATAAATGTAATGGGGAACTATCAGATACGAGATACAGCATTATCATAAGATATCATAATCCCTCCCTCCCAAAAATAATAGGAGAGACTGTGCTTTTACCAATGTCAGAGTTTAACAGAGCGTAAATGAGGGCCAATGCAGAGAACCCAAGACTTTGGACCTCAACACTCCACTTGAGCTATTGTTTCTCTACTAGCCCTGGGGTCTGTTTGAGCAACCCACCTGCATTGTTAGCTTTGATGCTACTGTTTTCCAGGCTTCCATTCTTCAGGGAAGCTGCCTGTACGGACTTTTTTTTTGTTGCCTTCCTGGTTTCCTTCAGCTGCCCCAATTCAGTATCTACTGCCTTTTGGGATGCTCGTTTCTGTTGGAGTTCCTGCCATGATAGGATATGTTAACAGTTCACAAATCAGGGACAAAGATTCTCTCCATTTCTTGCAAGTAGCACTACAATGAGGTACCCTGTTTTGTGTTTTGTGTAAGGAAAATGGAGAGGAAAGAGTCAACTGGGTTGCAGTAAATCAGAGAAGTCAGCACTGAAGGTGACTTCAGCGAGACCGATTTCCCCAAGGTTTATCATCCTGACATAAATGTCCCAGAACTTGTATTTTGGTTAGAGCTAGAGCTTTGAAAAAAGATGTGCACTTTGTTTGTAACACATCACCTCTTGCCAACCTGTCTCCAAAAGATTGCTCTCCTAATCTTTCTCTTCTTGTAGATACTATTGCTTCTGGCCATTATGGATGAATTTTCATTTGCTGGGACTATCATGCTGAATGGTATCCCACAAGAACAGCCTGGTCCAAAACAGATTAAAGCCCAGAGGTTTACATATTTGGACTCTGATCCATCCCACAGCTAAACTACCTGAATAGCAGCTTGTCTAGCCTGCCGGGCTTTCTCTTCCCGGATTTTCTTTCTCTCTAAATCTTTCCATGGCTCCAAGTTGAAAATGTTCTCTTCCAACTGTTTTTGTTGTCTTTCCTGCAGAACAAACAGAACAGGAAATGAATTTCTTTATTCTTGAGACAAAGTCTCTTGAGAATAAATTAAGTTCCTAAATAACACAGCAAATAATACACGAATGTTAGGCAGAAGAAGGGTCACCTTAAAAGCCACTCCTAATCCTATTATTCTTTTTTTTTTTTTTTTTTTTTTTTTGCTGAGGCAATTGGGGTTAAGTGACTTGCCCAAGGTCACACAGCTGTTACGTGTCTGAGACCAAATTTGAACTCAGGTCCTCCTGACTTCAGGGCTGGTACTCTATCCACTGCGCCACCTAGCTGCCCCTAATCCTATTATTCTTTTAATTTATAGAAGATTCAGGGAGCTTAAAGCCACCAAGTATTTTTATGACAGAGGGCCTCAAATGCCTGATAGTTCTTAGAGAGTCTGATCTCTGCATTTAAAAAATCCATTAGTACAAAAAACGTGCATCACTCAAAACCAGTCCTTTAGACAGTCCTCTCATAAAAACTATCATTAAGAAGGCCCAGGACCTAGATAACTGTCATTCTACAGAAAATGACTGGGGCTAAGTAGTCTTGCCTGCTCTGCCCAGATCTTGTCACCCTGTCCTGTTCCTTCAAGTCAGAATCAGAACCCAGTAGGAATGAGAGGGGGTGGTAACATAGATTGTGACTATGTGTGGCGATTTAAGTACATGGTGCTACTGTGTTTCAGCTTCTGTTACCCTCAGAATCTGCCACTCTGAAGAAATGCAGCTTACACCACTGATACTTGGGACCCTGACACATCCCCTGGGATTGTAAATTATGTGGGTACAGGCTCACATCCATGACCTTTCACACTGACCTTTCTCTTGGATGTTAGCAGGTGTTCCAGGAGGGATGCACCAGCTCGATGTCTTTGTGCATGGTGTCGGTACCAACGCTGAATGGTGATGGCAGCTAAATTTACCTGATGGATGAACCTTTAAGAAGGAAAAGGTTAGGATCAGATGGAATTCTTATTCACTTCTCCATTATAGTGACAAAAAAAGCTTTCAATACTGTGATCACCTCTTAAATTTCTCCAATGCCTATATCACATATCTAAAAGTATGTCATCTACAAGTGATTTACATAGCCTAATATAGATCACAATTGTCTGTTCTCAAGGACTTGAAAATATAGTGCAAATTATACATAAATACAGAGAAGATACAAACAAGGTAATTATCAGAATTTGGTAGGGTTGGTGAAGAAAGGCCTCTTAGGGGAGGTAAACTATCATGTCTTGAACACTGAATTTCATTATTTCTTTTCCTTCCTGCTCATTTCCAAATATCCAGAAAGCTAACATCCAGACCGAGGAGATTACTGAATAAAGCAGAATTCACCAAAATCTTTGATTGATCACCCATAATCTATGGGCCATAGACAAACACCATCAAAAAATCCCTAGCCTATGTCTTTCTGTCCATATGCTGCCAATTTTTTTCTTTTCAGTTTCCAGGAGACACACTCCCTTTACCTCTCTACCTCCACTTCTATAATTTCCTATTGTGCTTTAGACTCATCTGTTGCCCTTCTGATCCCAGGAATCCTCTCCTCTCCAGCTATTTCCCAGAGGACTTCTCTCACCTTTCTGCTTCTTCTTCTGTTACTTCTTTCCTTTTAAGCAGTTCTGCAGTGCTACTAGTATTGTTCCGAGTCACATTATTATTGCTGGATAAATTTTTCTGAGATTTCATGAAACTGCTGCTCTCATTGTCTTCATTGGTGGTTGCCTTGATGATGTTGCTAAAAGGGGAAAAAAAGCACCTGTAGTTTTTTCACAGGGCTCTCTTTACCCTAAGGAAGCTCACTGTAGTTCACACCTGCTTGAAGGCTAGTAACTGCAAAAAGAGGCAACAATAGCTAGCTGACTTGCTGAGCCAGTTGGGCTAAGAAGTTAAGAGAATGAATAAGTCTATTTCAAGACTAATGGTTGGAAAAAAAAAACTTAAGTGGTTTTTCATGTTAAATTTTTTTTATTATAAACTTAATCATCAATAAACATTTAAATTAAAAAAACAAGAGGAATGTATATGATACTGTGAACTTGTTAGTTTTTAAAAAATTTATAAAACATGATCAGAATTGCTCTATTTGTATCCTTTTCTATATTTATTTTTTCATATTTAAAATTTTTCTTTTGATCTTTTGTAATTATTATTGCCTATTAACCTATCCCCTTCTCTCACAAAAAAAATTGTACTTCGACACCTCAGAGATCTCAAAGATCTCTCCTCCTATTTGATTCTAAGTGACTCCCATATCATTAGTTTCTAATGGTGAAAAGACAATGCCTATCAATAGTAGGTTTTGTATTGCCTGAGGTAAATTTCAAGGACAAATTGGTCTCAACCTGCCAGGAGTTTTTCCTGTATTCTACCTACATCTGCTACCTACAATCAAAATAGCAGGGTAAATGGTATTTATAAGGAAAAAAAATTATTGGTCATTTTCATCAAAAGTCTTGCTATAGATATCTATGCCTGCTAGCCTTTAGTTGTGACTTGAGAGTGGACAGCAATGAGGCTTTGTAACTCTAAAGGTCTCTAAAAAGGAACCAGGATAAACAGGTAGTATACTTCTTTTCAACAACAATGATTCACTTCATTTAAAGCCTTGCAAGTTATAATACAAAAACATCACTTTAATCTTTAGGCTGTAATGAGGTAGCTTATACTCACACTCCACTTAAGGCTCAAGGTTCTCAAAAACCCAGGCAGAAAATGGAAGATAGAGATAGTAACTGTGGTGTCTATAATGCTAATCAACCTTTGGTGGTTTTTTTGCCAGCAGGAGTTCCCACTGCTGCTGGTGACTGCTACTATGATTGGAAAAGGGACTAATCTTGGAATAGACTTCTCTTCTCCTGGCACATATTTCCCCTCCTGTTGTGTTCAAAAGGAAAGTTAAGGAATTTATACTTTTTAAAGCATCTTTTCTGACCCTTCTATCAATCCAATAAAGACCCTCATTTAGATCTTGACTGGTGCCTAAGAATATCTCAGGGGCTGTTGATCAATCAATTAACTGAACTGTATCATGTATAAACTCAGTCAGACAGGAGAACATCCTCAGATCCTGAATGAGAAAAAAAAGACAGAAAGGGGGCTCTTAGAGCAACAAGTAGATTTGAGAAGTGGTTTCCTCTTTTGGCAAAAGAGTCTGATGGCAAGCTACTCTACTAAAAAGAAAAATCTTACTATTCATTTGCAGGAGGGGTAGGAGGAACAACAAGGGTAGAATGAGAATACAGAGAAGGTGAGAAAACAGAATGTTGAACATGAACAAGACCTCTTTATCCTCACAGAATATCAGTTTTAAAAGAGATGTATGAGCTGATTTAGCCCAATATGTACCTAACTAAAAATTCTTTTTACAAAGTCCCCTAGAAATGATAATTCAGACTTAATTAGAAGGCCTTCAACGGAAGAAATCTACTATCCCCTGAGTTAGCTCATTCTACTTTGGGACAACTCCAATTATAGGAAGATTTTTGTTAGATTATATCTAAATCTGCCCCTCTGCCCTAGTATTCCTATTTCTTCTGTCACCAAATAGAACAAGACTAATCCCTCTTCCCGATACCATTCCTTTAAGTGCTTGAAGACAATTATTACATTTTCCTTAAATTTCCAGGCTAAATATCTGTAATTCCTTCGATAGATTCTTATAAAACATGGTCTCCAGGCCCTTCACTACTCTGCTTGCTCTTTTCTGGATGCTCTCTTACTTGTCAATGTCATTCTCAAAATGTGATGCTCAGAACTGAATACAACACTGCCAAGTCAGGGCTAATTAGGACAATAACATAGTCTTCTATGTTCTGGACACTTAAGGCAGCCTCTGTAGGCTATGTTAAGAGCCTACATTGGCTCATCTGAACTTTCAATCCATTAAAATCTCTAAATGTTTCTCATGTAAACTATTATATAGCAATACCTTTCTAATATTGTATTTGTGAAGACGACTTCTTGTTTAATCCAAGTATAGGACTTTACATATTAACCTCTATTAAACTTCATCTCACTAGCCTTGGGCAAATATAATATCACCATTATTTAATCCAGGTCTAGTAGCTATTTCAATAAGGCAAGAAAAAAAACAAATTGAGGAAATAAGCATGGGCATGGTGAAAAAAAAAAAGCTTACTCTTTGCTTATATAGAGAACCCTAAAGAGTCAACTAATAACTTCAGTAAACTAACATAATAATAGTATGTTGATATTGGCCCAGATCAAAAGAACAATGTTTATTCCTAATTTTTATGACTGTCTCTGTCTTCAGCTCTAGACAAAAGTGGCTTGGATCTTAGTGGTTCTAACTAGAAACTGTTAATCATGAGATTATCTATCTTTATGCCACTCAGTGATTACTTGGTACCATGAAGCTGACCCTCCCTTAGAGCAGGAACCTTCTGAGAACAAAATTATCTTACTGGTTCCTCTACTACTTCTGGACTATACTTTCCCTGTGCCTGGGCTGCTGACTCCATACGGGGTTTTCTTTTTTTTTCTTCCTTGGGCACAACTCTCCTTGCTCTTCAGGAAGTGGTCTAGGATAAGAAGAAAGCCTACTTGAGGGATGAAGCGGCCTGGTTGGAGCTCTTGGGTGGAGGAACTTTGTCTATGGTGTTGTAGTTGTTATGTACCATGGTGGTAACACAGTTGCCCACAGCTCCCTTGTTGCTCCTAATGAAAAAGAGAGAGAAACACATTACAGCTTGCTGGACCACTGACTATTCTCCATCAGTCAATGCCACAAATGAAGGGTTCTTAACTGTTTTTGTGTCATGGACTCTCTTTCTCAGAATGTTTTTATTTTTTTAAAATTTTTATTAAAGCTTTTTATTTGTAAAATATATGCATGATTAATTTTTCAACATTGACCCTTGCAAAGCTGTCTGTTACAAATTTTTCCCTCCTACCCCCCACACTCTCCCCTGGATGGCAGGAAGTCTAATATATGTTATGTTAAAATACTTGACAAATAGAATATGTGTATACATATTTATACAGTTATCTTGCTGTACAAGAAAAATCGGATCTACAAGAAGAAAAAATCTGAGAAGGGAAACATAATGCAAACAAACATCAATAGAGAGCGTGAAAATGCTATGCTGTGGTCCACCCTCAGATCCCTCTCTCTGGGTGTAGATGGCTTTCTTCTTCACTGAACAATTGGAACTGGTTTGAAACATCTCACTGTTGAAGAGAGCCATGTCCTTCAGAATTGATCATTGTATAGTCTTGTTGTTGGCGTGTATAATAATCTCCTGGTTCTGCTCATTTCACTTAGCATCAGTTCATGCAAGTCTGAAATCATCCTGCTGGTCGTTTCTTACAGAACAATAATATTCAGAATGTTTTTAAATATATAAAACAAAGTTGTAAGGGAAACAAATTATAATGAAATACAGTTATCAAAATATGTGTATTTTTTTTAAAAGTTCATGGATACCAGGTTAAGAACCCCTGCAACCAAATGTCCACTGTGAGCAAAATTTTACTAGGTACCGTGAGAATAAAGGAGATTATACAAAAATAATCACCTTGTGCCTCTCTAAAATGATGCCCTAAAGATCCAGGGTCTGAGGCCACTTCACAGTAAAGACACCCTTTTGCTACTGCACTAATTCTACTTTGTAGAAAATAGCATTATAGGAAGGTTCTACATACTGCCACCTGCTGATGTGGGTATAGGTGGGTCTTTTGGGGTTTTCGGTGAGGGACCCAAGCGAGAGTACTTGTAAGCTCCTCAAAAAGCTAGTGCTCAGGAGCAAAGCAAAAATTAGCCAACATAAAAAAAGAAAAGGGAAGAAAAAGAACTCCCAAATATGGAAGAGGAAATAAAAAAGGAAATTATTAGAAACTATAATCAAACATTCAGAGAACATTTAATTTCAATATTACATAAGTTGCTTGCAGAAATAGGAAAAAAAGATAAATATGGTCCTGATAACTAAACCAGATAGACTAATTAGAGAAAGAAATCTATAGATTAGAGAATCTTAACCTAGAGTCAGTGGACTTTAAAAAAATATGACAACCATATTTCAATGTAATTGGTTTCTTTTGTAATCCTATATATTTTATTTTATACATTTAAAAACACTGGGAATGAGTCTATAAACTTTCAAGAACCCTTGTAGCGACCAATATCTAATGGATATTGATGCAAATTTTTTTTATAAAATATTGGAAAACAGATTTTAATCACACATTAAAAAAGATTTTATCTAAAAACCAGATTGCATTGATAACCAGGAATGCAGAGCTGATTTAACATTAGGATAACTATAAGCATAATATACTATATTATCAACAATAAATATCACATAATTACATCAACTGATGTAGAAAAGGTTTTGGGGGAAAAAATGCAATAGTCCTGAATGTTAAAACCATTAAAAACCTTAGGAGTAGGCTCTTCTTAAATATGTGATAAAAAGTATCTTTCTAAAACAAAGACTAGAGGACTTCTCAAAAACACCAGTAAATAAAACAAGAATTCCTATTAATACCACCATTATTTAATCCAGGTCTAATAGCTATTTCAATAAGGCAAGAAAAAAAATAAATTGAGGGAATAAGCATGGGCATGGTGAAAAAAAAAAGCTTACTCTTTGCTTATATAGAGAACCCTAAAGAGTCAACTAAAAACCTGAAATAACTTCAGTAAACTAGCAATATATAAAATAAAACTAAAAAACCATCAGCCTTTATGAATATTATCAACAAAATCCAGCAGGAAGTGACAGAAAAAGAAATACCTTTTTAAAAAATTGAAAGAAAGCACAAAATATGTAGAAATATAACTACTAAGATAATCAGGAATCATAAGAATACAACAAAAAACAGGAAAAAAAGACAAATAATTGAAGATATTAATTGTTCATGGTTCGGTTACGTCAACCTAATTAAAATAACATACTACTCAAATTAAGTTATAGATTTGGTGCCACAGTAATCAGATTATGAAGGGCTACTAGAAATAGAAAAAAAATGTTTATCTGGAGGAACAAAAGGCCAAGAATTTCTTTTTTTTTTATTTTATTTTTTATTTTATTTTATTTTATTTTTTAATTTTTTTTATTTTATTTTATTTTTTTAATTTTATTTTATTTGCATAACATATGTGTGGGTAATTCTTCAACAATAACATTTACATAGCTTTTCGTTAGAAATTTTTCCCCCCAACTTCCCCACCCCTCCCCTAGATGGCAGGATATCCACTACATGTTAATTATGTTAAAATATTGGCAAATAGAATATATGTATACATATTTCCAAACTTATCATTGTTGTGCAAGAAAAATCTTATCTACACAAATGATATATCAGATAAAGGAAACACAATGTAAGCAAACATCAATCAAGGAGTATGAGAATGTTATGTTGTGGTCCACATTTCACATCCCTCTCTCTGGGTGTATATGGCTTTCTTCAGTGAACAATTGGAGGTGGTTTGAAACATATCATTGTTGAAGAGAGCCATGTCCATCAGAATTAATCGTCATATAGTACTGTTGTTGCCGTGTATAATGATCTCCTGGTTCTGCTCATTTCACTCAGCATCAGTTCATGTAAGTCTCTCCAGGTCTCTCTGAAATCATCTTGCTGGTCATTTCTTACAGAACAATAATATTCCATAATATTCATATACCATAATTTATTCAGCCATTCTCCAATTGAAGGGCATCTATTCAATTTCCAGTTTCTAGCCACTACAAAAAGGGCTGAAAAGGCCAAGAATTTCAAGGGAAATAACTGAAAAAGAAATTAGAAAGATGACCTAGCAGTACCAGAATGCAAACTATATCTACAAAGGAGTAATCAAAATTATTTGGTATTAGTTTAAAAACTGAAAAATTGGCAGTACAAGATATTAACTACACATGATCAAGAAGTAACTTGGCATAGTAACAAAGTAAAAAACTCATTTAATATATAATGCTAGGAAAGGGAGCAGAAAAAGTGAAGAGCAGAAAATACAGTGAGCTCTCTCTCCATAAAAACTCCTCCAGAAAGACCTAGAAACACACCACACTGAATCCTCATGGAGAAAGCCAAGAAAAAGGTCACAATGAGTCATTTTTCCAGCCCAGTCTGGCATAGGAAAATAGACAGAGAAGTCTGGGGATAGGGTCTGACCACAAACCTATCATGCAGAGAACTCCAGCCCTGGGAGAGGTTATGCACAAGGGAAGAAGGGTCCCAGTTTCATATCAGAGCACTATAATCTCATGCAAGATATAGGAAGAATTGCCAACTTGCAACTTTTTCACTCACTTCCCATTTCAGGGTTACTTTTAGGTAGATTGAGGAAGAAACCTGCATCCAGGTATTCTTGGGTATGAAGCGGTTGCAGGCCATATGCTTTGTATATAAGAAATGAGTTCAAAAGTAAACTGCAACAATGTAGTTCAAATACTGAGCAGAACAGGGTCTCAGTTCCAAATTCTGGACCAATATGAAGATACAGAGGAATAACCAGGACATTGATCCTAAACCAAAAAGAAGCCTGCATTCTATCACCATAAATCTGCAACTTCCCTATTGCCAAACAAGGCTAAGAGCACACAAAATTATTGTATTAGAATTAGAAGGCAAACCATTAATAGGGAAGAAAAAATTTTTGCAGCAAATTTCTCTGGTAAAGGTTTGATATCCAAAATATAAAGGAAATTGATTCAAAAGTACAAAGAGGAGAGGTTCTCCATTCCTCAAAAAATAAGACTAGCAGTTCCCAAAAGAAAACAAGCTATCAATAACCATATGAAAAGAAGATCCAAGTCACAAATAAAAGAAATGCAAATTAAAATAAAAATTAAAAGTCCCCACTTCACACCCATCAGATTAGCAAAGATGCCAAAAAGAGAAATGGCAGTTGTTAGAGAGACTAGGGGAGGAGAGGCACACAAATTCACCGCTACAGCAGGGGGGTTGTGAACTGGTCTAACCACTCTGGAAAATAATTTGAAATTATGGCCCCAGTCACTAAAGTATACATAACTTTTGATTCAATAATACTCGTTGGACATATACCTCAAAGAGATTTAAAAAACAAGGAAAAGACCCATTTAAACAAAAATAAGGAGAGTAGCATTTTTTTTGTTGCAGCAAAGCATTAGCAACAAAAAGAGTGACCCATCAGCTGGAGAATGGCTGAACAAATTAGGGCATCTGCATAACAATGTTATTATACCTTGAGAAATGATAAAATCATCAGATTTAATGCCTCCTTAGAATTCTAGGAAAACTTGTATGAAATGATGGAGGGTGAAATGAATAGATGCAAGAAAACATTTTGTATAATGCAAAAGAAAACAACTAAGACAGATTTAGGAACTCTGATCAATGAAATGATCAATCATAACTCCAGATGCTTCTCACCTTTGGCTGGGAGGTGATGGACTAGAGGTTCAAAATGAGACATACATACAGAAAACATACAGATTTGTTTTGTTTGAATACACTTATTATAAGAGATGGCTTTTAGGGGGGGAAAGGAAAGGAAACATGGGGGTAGTTAGTAATAATGATTTTTAAAACAAGAATCAAACTTTTTTTTAACAGAGCCTTTTTTGTTTTATTTTTTTGCTTTTTTTTTTTTTGGTTTTGTTTTGGTTTTTTGAGAGGCAATTGGAGGTAAGTTATTTGCCTAAGATGTACACAGCTAGTATTAAGTATTTAGTGTCTAAAACTAGATTTGAACTCAGGTTCTCCTGATTTCTGGGCTGGTACTCTTATCTACTGCACCATCAAGCTGTCCCCAATCAAAAATTTCTTACAATATACAAAAAAGAGCAGAAGGAAGCCCAGGTGACACATATAAGCAGGGCAGTGTGGGAACTGATATGTTAAATTTAGTAAATACCTAAAAAAAACAACTCTGAGATGTATGTAATAGCTTTATACCATGTAAAATCCTTTTTTTCTTCTTTGTATAAAAAGTTCATATTTGTTAATGTTTTTCAAATGCATAATAATGAAAAAAATTTAATTAGTCTTTTCTTGATAAGACATTCAATCAGTGAAAGTAATTATAAATATTTCAGTATATTATACTGAAAGCAATAGGAATTTAGTTTTTAACATCTGCCTAAACTGTCATTAGATAAAACTAAACACAATGAATAATACATCTCAGCAGATAAAATACTTTGATTTAATAAAATCATGCCTTTATTTTTGAGTAAGAAAAAATCTTACAACACAGATCTATTTTTCATATATTTAACTAAAATGAAATGAATCCAATGGAATTTTTTAAGTTACATTAAAATTTATTTCAAAATGACAACTGAAACTATAAATTTCAATGTAAAACAACTTATTCAATTTTTTAGCCTGTACAAGTCTTGGTATTTCAAAATAAGAATTTGTGAGTATTGTTAAGAATATCAGGTTATTTCTATTCCATATGTGACAAAACTAAAATACTCCTCTGTTGTACCTAAGGAATCAAAGAAATGACAGTTAAATACTACTATAAATTTTTTTTTTGAAGATAGAAATCATGTCTCCTTAGTCTTCCTTAATCCTAAGCAACCTCAATATTTCCACGTCCTGTCATCTTAGAGTTTACAGACCTCAACAACTTGTCTGAATGCCCTGTAGTTTATGTTTCCTTTTTTTTTTAACCTCAAACCATATTTTATTTAATATTTTCCCCATTACATTCAAAAAAACAAAATTTTTTTTACATTTGTTTTTAAACTTTTTGAGTTCTAGTTTCTCTCCCTTAACCCTAATCACAATTAAAAAACCACATATGAAGTTGTGCAAAACATTTCTATGAAAGTTAAGTTGTGAAAGAAAACATGGATCTTTTACCATAATGAAAATAAAAACCTTCAAGAAAACCACCCATCTTATAAATCTAAGCTGAAATATAATTAGCACCAGGTGCCTAATGGCATTGAAAATCTCTTCTTCAAATGGAACTATCATCTAGATAAAAGGTCAATGGCTTCAGCACTGATTGATGATCATCTGCTGAGAACCCTATGGAAATGGTTCAACTCCTATCTCTAGGATCATGTCCTTATCACTAATCAATGTGACTCCCTCAGCACTGAGTGCTTGAGATGCACTAAAGGTCTTGGTCTATAAATAGCCATAAACAAAAATACTTTGGATTGTTACTATCACTATAAAACTAAATTTTATCTCTCTTTATAGTCAGAAATCCTGTGTCTCTCTAAGCTTCACTTGTACTTTACTTTTGATGGAATTAAATGCTGTCTTCATAGACATGGATGAACCATCCTGCTGGTACACCCTATGGAGTTCTTATTTTTCATTTGGCAGCTTTTCAGAAAGGGCCAAGGAATGGTTGATATGGTGTTTGCTGCTTGACAATTCTAGGAGGAAGACCAGGAGCAGAATAGAGGTCTATATGCAATGTGTGCAGATCTGACCAAGGCCTCTGATAATGACACTCAGGAGGACTTATGGAAAATTATGGCAAAATTTGATTGCCTGGAAAAGTTCACCATTACTTGACATCAATTTCACAACAGCATGCTTGCCCAAGTTCTGGATAACAGAGGATGCTCTTGCACTATGCCAGTCACCAAGGTGCTGTGCTTGCTCCTATGCCTTTTAGCATGATGTTTTCTGCCATGTTGCCAAATGCCTTCATTGAGGATGAACACAGCATCAAGGTTAACGACCACATAGATGGTAAATTCTTCAACTTGAAAAGGCTACAAAAACTAAGACTAATGTGATACTTAATGCAGCCTGAGATACAACAAAATAAGGATTGACTCTCTGCTGCTTGTGCTCATTCTGGCCTAATAATTAACACCAAGAAAACACAGGAACTCCATCTAGTAACAACACAGCATCCACACCACAGGAACCATTAGTTACAGTAAATGAAGAAGTTCTGAATGCTGTGGATAAGTTCACTTACCCTGGCAGTATACTTTCCAGGGATGTACACAATGATAATGAGGTTGACAACTCATTTCCAGAGCTAACTCAAATTTGAGAAGCTCCAAAAGAAAATGTGGGAGAGAAGAAGTATTAGACTGATTACCAAACTGAAGGTCTACAGAACCATAGATGGATGCCTGTAAAACCTAGGCAGTATACCAGTACCATGCCAGGAAACTGAATAACTTCTCATTTGAATTGTCTGAGGATGATTCTATAGATCACTGGGTAGGATAATATATCAGACACTGAGGTTCTTTCTCAAACTAAACTGCCAAACATTCCAACTCTACTGCACAGAGCACAACTCCATTAGGATGGCCACACTGTTCAAATGCTAAATGTTTGCTTGCCAAAAAAGATAATTTTATGGAGAACTCATACAGGACAAGTACTCACCAGGTAGTCAGAAAAAGCAATAGAAAGACACAAAGTAGAATTGAATTAGCTCAAAAGAAATATGAGAGGAACAGCTAGGTGGCGCTGTGGATAGAGCACAGCCCTAAAGTCAGGAGGACTTGAGTTCAAATGTGACCTCAGACACTTAACACTTCCTAGCTGTGTGACTCTGGGCAAGTCACTTCACCCCAGCCAAAAAAAAAAAAAAAAAGAAAGAAAGAAAGAAAGAAAGAAAAGAAATGTGAGATGCATAAATTTGGAGAATCTATCCTAAATGTTCACATAGACTATTTGTGCCTGATTGTGGCAAAGCATTCCAAGATCATATTGGTCTGATCAGCCACAGTAGGACACACTTTTGGTACTCTTCGAGAATGAAGGACATCCACCACCATACCAAAATACCACCTGCTATAAGAAGTTTTTAGTTGGGGGCGGAGCCAAGATGGCAAACTGCAGACAGCGTTCTCTGTGAGCTCCTGAGCCCTTCCCTCAGACCCAGACAAACTGAGACTCTGAGCTGGTTCTGGAGTGAGGGCGCCACCAAACACTTGGACTACAACGCACTTCTATCAAATATCTACTCTGGAAGAACTTCTGAGGTCAGTTTTAGACGGGCAGGGGATCGAGCAGCTCCCAGCGCTCAGACACCAGTGCTCAGACGCCAGTGCGCAGCCGGGGTGCAAGTCCGGGGCTGGCAAGGACCAGAAGATTTTAGGCTGCCAGGAAGTCCCTGGCAGACGCTTGGGCCACTTTGCTCTGCTTTCGGGCAGGTGCTTTGGCAGGTCTACCTTTGATAAAGGGTGGATTGAGAGCAGCTGAAAGTGTGGTCCTAGTGCAGATCTAGCCAGATCAGCCCCAGACCAGAAGGCAACTCGGCAAATTGCCCCAGGGCAAATTGAAATTGTTGCTGCTGCTGCTGCAGAATTCCCTGCTGGTGACTGATACCTCAGTTAAACATCATGAGCAAGAAGAAGAGAGCTCTCACCGTAGACAGCCTTTTATGGAGAGAAACCAGAGAAGTCCCCAGATCCTGAGATTCTGAAAACAATCCCAGATAAAGCCACAAAGGTGGACTTAAGCTGGTCTCCCTCTCAGAAGGCTTACCTGGAAGATTGCATAAAGAATCTCAAAAGAGATCTAGAAGAATGGGGAAATAAACTGAGAGCAGTGCAAGAAGGAAACGTCACCCTGCAACAGAGATGTGAAAAACTGGAAAATAAGTCTGGTGAATTGGAAAAAGACAACAATTAACTGAAAAATAAAATTGGCAAAATGGAAAAAGAATGCAATGAACCAAAAAATTCAATTGGCCAGTTACAAAAGGAGCTAAAAAAGATAACTGAAGGAAATAATACCTTAAAAATTAAAATTGAACAAATTGAAATGAATGACTCAATAAGACTTCAAGAATCAGTCAAACAAAAACAAAAAAATGAAAAAATAAAAGAAAATATGAAATATCTCCTAGGAAAAACAACTGACTTGGAAAACAGATCCAGGAGAGACAATCTAAGGATTATCGGACTCCCTGAAAGTCACAATGAAAAAAAGAACCTTGATGCTATCTTCCAGGAAATCATGAAAGAGAATTGCCCTGATGTTTTAGAATCAGAAGGTAAAGTTGGCATTGAAAGAATTCACCGATCACCTCCTGAAAGAGACCCCAAAATTAAAACCCCAAGGAATATCGTGGCCAAATTTCAGGACTATCGCACCAAGGAAAAGATATTACAAGCTGCTAGAAAAAAACAGTTCAAATACTGAGGAACTGTCATTAGAATTACACAGGATCTGTCAGCTTCCACATTGAAGGATCGAAGGGTCTGGAATCAAATATTCGGAAAGGCAAAAGAACTTGGATTACAGCCAAGAATAAGCTATCCAGCTAGAATGAGCATCATCTTCCAGGGAAGAAGATGGTCATTCAATGATACAGGAGAAATTCACCTATTTCTAATGAAAAGACCAGATCTGAACAAAAAATTTGACCTCCAAACACAGAACTCTAGAGAAGCATAAAAAGGTAAAAAGGAAAGAACTCTTGAGAACTATATCTCTACTAAGGGTATCCTTAAAGAATGGGGGTATAATTTGATTTTACTTTGATAATAATCGAAAAGAAATTAGAGGTGGAAGGTATATCATACTGTTACAAAAAAGGGGGGAGGGGAAAGGAGGTAAAATAAAGTAAAAAAAAGGAGGTAAAATAAGGCAAAGTCTCATGAAGAGACACAGAAAATCTAATATAATTGAGGGAAAGAAGGGAGGGTGATGAGTATTGTGTAAATCTTACTCTCATTAGATTGGGCTCTAAAAGAGTATATCAGACACATTTGATTTCAGGGAAAAACTTGGCCCTCTGTATAGGGAAGTAGGAGGGAAAGGAGGAAAAGAAAGGGATAAATTAATAGAAGGATTAGGGGAAAGGTGTAAAAAAGAGGGAGGGTTCTAAAGGGGGGATGACTGTAAGAGGGAGGGGGTCATCAAAAACAAAATACTGGGGAGGGGGGAAGGGAGTAAGGGGAAAAGGAAGAGAAAAATATAACTTTGGGTAAATAAGATGGCAGGAAATATAGATATAATCATTTTAACTGTGAATGTGAATGGGATGAACTCTCCCATAAAACGGAAACGAATAGCAGACTGGATTAAAAGCCAGAATCCTACAATATGTTGTTTACAAGAAACACATCTAAAACATAAAGATACATACAGAGTGAAGGTAAAGGGCTGGAGCAGAATCTTTTATGCTTCAAGTGAACAAAAAAAAGCAGGGGTAGCAATCCTTATCTCAGATCAAGTAAAAGCAAAAATAGATCTAATTAAAAGAGATAAGGAAGGAAACTATATTTTACTAAAGGGTACCACAGACAATGAAGCAGTATCAATACTAAACATATATGCACCAAGTGGTATAGCATCCAGATTCCTAGAGGAGAAACTAAGAGAGATGCAAGGAGAAATAGACAGTACAACTATACTAATGGGGGATCTCAACCTTGCTCTCTCAGAATTGGATAAATCAAACCACAAAATAAATAAGAAAGAAGTTAGGGTGATAAACAATGTTAGAAAAGTTAGGTATGACAGATCTCTGGAGGAAATTGAATGGTGATTAAAGGAAGTATACTTTTTTCTCAGGGGTTCATGGAACTTATACGAAAATTGATCATGAAATCAATGCAGAATCAAATGCAGAAAAGCAGAAATAGTAAATGTATCCTTTTCAGATCATGATGCAATAAAACTCACATGTAATATAAGGCCAGGAGAAAATAGACCAAAAGTTAATTGGAAATTAAATAATCTAATCCTGAAGAATGAATGGGTGAAAGATCAAATTATAGACACAATTGATAATTTCATCCAGGAGAACGACAATAATGAGACAACATACCAAAATTTGTGGGATTTGTGGCAAAGCAGTTATAAGGGGTAACTGTATATCTCCAGGTGCTTATTTGCATAAAATAGAGAAAGAGAAGATCAATGAATTAGGGTTACAATTAAAAAAACTAGAAAAAGAGCAAATTAAAAACCCTCAATTAAATACCAAATTGGAAATTCTGAAAATAAAAGGGGAGATGAATAAAATTGAAAATAAGAAAACTATTGAATTAATAAATAAAACTAAGAGTTGGTTTTATGAAAAAACCAACAAAATAGATAAGCCTTTAGTTAATTTGATCATAAAAAGGAAAGAGGAAAATCAAATTGTTAGTCTCAAGAATGATAAGGGAGAACTTTCCTCCAATGAAGAGGAAATTGGAGTAATAATTAGGAGTTACTTTGCCCAACTTTATGCCAATAAATTTGATAATCTAAATGAAATGGAGGAATATCTACAAAAATATAGATTGCCCAGGGAAACAGAAGAGGAAATAAATTATTTAAATAGCCCCATTTTTAAAAAAGAAATAGAACAAGCTATTAATCAACTCCCTAAGAAAAAATCTCCAGGGCCAGATTGATTTACATGTGATTCTACCAAACATTCAAAGAACAATTAATTCCAATATTATACAAACTATTTGGAAAAATAGGGTCAGAAGGTATACTACCAAATTCCTTCTATGATACAGATATGGTGCTGATAGCTAAACCAGGTAGGGTGAAAACAGAGAAAGAAAACTATAGACCCATTTCCCTAATGAATATTGATGCAAAAATTTTAAATAAGATTTTAGCAACGAGATTACAGAAAGTTATCTCCAGGATAACACATCTTGACCAAGTAGGATTTATACCAGGAATGCAGGGCTGGTTCAATATCAGGAAAACTATCAGAATAATCAATTATATTAATAACCAAACTAACAAAAACCATATGATTATCTCCATAGATGCAGAGAGAAGCATTTGATAAAATCCAACACCCATTCCTATTAAAAACACTAGAGAGTATAAGAATGAATGGGCTTTTCCTTAAAATGATTAGTAGTATCTACTTAAAACCATCAGCAAGCATCATATGTAATGGAGACAAACTAGAACCATTCCCAATAAGATCAGGAGTGAAACAAGGCTGCCCACTGTCACCATTACTATTTAATATTGTATTAGAAATGTTAGCTTTGGCAATAAGAGAAGAAAAAGAGATAAAAGGAATTAGAGTAGGTATTGAAGAAACCAAATTATCACTCTTTGCAGATGACATGATGGTATACTTAGAGAACCCTAGAGACTCAATTAAAAAACTACTAGAAACAATTCACAACTTTAGCAAATTTTCAGGATTCAAAATAAATCCACATAAATCATCAGCATTTTTATATATTACCAACAAAGTTCAGCAGCAAGAGATAGAAAAAGAAATTCCATTCAGAATAACGGATGATAACATAAAATATTTGGGAATCTATCTGCCAAGAAAATGTCATAAACTCTATGAACTAAACAAAACACTTTCCACACAAATAAAATCAGACCTAGTCAATTGGAAAAACATTAAGTGCTCATGGGTAGGTCGAGCGAATATAATAAAAATGACAATACTACCCAAACTAATTTACTTGTTTAGTGCCATACCAATCAAACTCTTAAACTATTTTACAGATCTAGAAAAAATAGTAGCAAAGTTCATTTGGAAGACCAAAAGGTCAAGAATTTCAAGGGAATTAATGAAAAAAAAAGCTGATGATGGTGGCCTTGCTGTACCAGATTTAAAACTATATTATAAAGCAGCGGTCATCAAAACCATTTGGTACTGGCTGAGAAATAGAGCAGTTGATCAGTGGCATAGGATAGGATATCAAGACAAGCTAGGTAATAACGTTAGCAATTTAGTGTTTGATAAACCCAAAGATCCCAGCTTTTGGGATAAGTACTCACTATTCGGCAAAAACTGCTGGGAAAATTGGAAACTAGTGTGGAAGAAATTAAGGCTGGACTCACACCTAACACCGCACACCAAGATAAGATCTAAATGGGTTCATGATCTAGATATAAAGAGTGATATTATAACCAAAGTAGAGGAACATAGGATAGTTTACCTCTCAGACCTGTGAGATGGAATAAATTTATGTCCAAAGAAGATCTGGAACGCTTAATTGAACACCAGATAGATAATTTTGATTATATTAAGTTAAAAAGTTTCTGTACAAACAAAACTAATGCAGACAAGATTAGGAGGGAAGCATCAAATTGGGAAATCATCTTTACATTGAAGGGTTCTGATAAAGGTCTCATCTCTAAGACATATAGAGAATTGTCTCACATTTATAAGAATTCAAGCCATTCTCCAATTGATAAATGGTCAAAGGATATGAACAGACAATTTTCAGATGATGAAATTAAAACTATTTATAATCATATGAAAAGATGCTCCAAATTACTATTGATCAGAGAAATGCAAAGACAACTCTGAGGTACCACTACACACCTGTCAGATTGGCTAAAATGACAGGAAAAGATAATAATGAATGTTGGAGGGGATGTGGGAAGACTGGGACACTGATGCATTGTTGATGGAGCTGTGAACGGATCCAGCCATTCTGGAGAGCAATTTGGAGCTATGCTCAAAAAGTTATCAAACTATGCATACCCTTTGACCCAGCAGTGTTTCTATTGGGCTTATATCCCAAAGAAATCATAAAAGAGGGAAAGGGCCCCACATGTGCAAGAATGTTTGTGGCAGCTCTTTTTGTAGTGGCTAGAAACTGGAAACTGAATGGATGCCCATCAATTGGAGAGTGGCTGAATAAAGTATGGTATATGAATGTTATGGAATATTATTGCTCTGTGAGAAACGACCAGCAGGATGATTTCAGAGAGGCCTGGAGAGGCTTGCATGAACTGATGCTCAGTGAAATGAGCAGAACCAGGAGATCATTATACACGGCAACAATAATACTATATGAGGATCAGTTCTAAGGGACATGACTCTGTGCAACAAAGAATTGTCTCAAACCAGTTCCAATTATTCAGTGAAGAAAGCCATATACACCCAGAGAGAGGGATGTGAAATGTGGACCACAACATAACATTTTCATGTTCTCTATTGAGGTTTGCTTGCATTGTAATTCCTTTATCAGACTATTATTTCTTGTAGATACGATTTCTCCTGCACAAAAAATGATGTGTGGCAACAACTATACATATATTCGATTTCTTAAGTATTCTAACATAATTATCATGTAGTGGATATCCTGCCATCTAGGGGAGGGGTGGAGAGTAGGGGGGAAAAATTTGTAACAGAAAGCTTTGTAAGAGTTAATGTTTAGGAATTACCCATACATATGTTTTGCAAATAAAAAGTATTAATTAAAAAAAAGTTTTTCGTTATCCCTGTTAATTACAGTACCTTCCCTCTATTATTCCTAACTTTTCTTCTATACAGTTTATTCATATATGAGTATTTGTATGTCATCTCCCCCATTAAATGGTAAGCTCCTGAAGGGCAGGGCCCATCTTTTACTTTTCTTTACATCTTTAGTGCTAAGCACAATATCTAGGACAAAGTAGGTACTAAATAATAAATAAATAACTTTAGTTATTTGAGAAGCTAAGTCCATGAGTCTGTAAAATCATACTTGTTCCTGTGTAATGTCTACCAAGTTCTACCTTAGATCTGAGCCATAGGGAATGAGAAAGATGCCTTCATTCTCCTAAAGGAAAGACTAACTTAAGAGTGGCAGAAAATTTTTCTTGAGCCCTATTCAGCACCTACAGTATGCTGTGGCAATACTTACTCCCGGAATACCACACAACATATTCCTGATTCAGCTGCTCTCCCTTGGGTGAGAGAAAGCCATCTGTTTTCATGGTGTGCCCCTACCTGTTGTTGGCAGTAAAGTTAGGTGCCAAGGATATCGTGCCTTCTTTTTTCCTCAGACCAACTGAGGAGTCAACTGTATTGGTGCTTCGAGCACTGGATAGGATGGTGAACACTCTGGGCTGGTCATCCTGTTATGGAACACAGAGGCAACCTAAGTAAGAAGACAGGATTTAGATCACTAACCTCAACTCTACCTTAATTATTTGTATACTTGAGCATATCATTTTTTCTGCGATCAGGTTTCCTATCCACAAAATGGAGAGGGCTATAATTGGCCCTCATGTAGTGGAAAGAGTAGCCAAATAAGCTGAAAAGTTCTTTCTAATGAGAAAGACTTGATAAAAATTGTCTGATGTTTATTTAATTTCCCTTTTCTAAAGGTAGAAATGCTACATAGCAAATTAGTCTTCTCCTTCCCTCCCTAATATTAAATATCAACAGTTCTATTTCATCTCTGACTCAAACTACCAAAAATCCCCTTACCAGAATATTCCATGTGGTTCTCTTCTCGGGTGAAGTTTTGCACAGACCTGCCAGTTTCTTTTTCCCCCCAGTGCTGCTGTCAAAGAAGGTCAGGAAATCCGTGGGCTGGTCAGTGCTGGGTTCAGAAAAGGAAGAAGGGAAAAAAATGAACATACCCAGATTTCAGACACAGAATGAAATCTAACAAGCTGAGGCCAAATTATTAGCTAGAAATATAGCCCTGTGTACTCATAGCCCAAAGTCTTGTATCTTAGTTCTTATTTAAAAGCTAGCAAGAAGCCATAATATATGACATCTATAGGATAATGATTTGGGGCTTTAATGGTAGTTCTTATTCTTGAATGAGAACTTCAAAATCAGACCCAAACTTTGGCATGAACTGGGGGGTTCTTTTTTTCTTTTTGGGTGGGAAGGACAATGAAAACAGTGATAGGTTTCCCAGAAAAGAAAAATAAATAAGATTATTGGAGCTATTTTTAAAAACTACAAAAAAGAACATTAATCTGGCAGAGAATAGATAAGCACAACTTATTTGAAAGTTACATGTTAAGATAATTAACATGTAGTAGACTTTCTGCCATCTAGGGAAGGGGTGGGGGCAAGGGAGGGAAAATTTGTAACAGAAAGCTTTGCAAGTGTCAGTGTTGAAAAATTACCCATACATATGTTTTACAAATAAAAAGCTTTAATAAAAAAAAAAAGAAAGTTGCATGTTAGAGAGACAAAGATGGCAGAGTCACAGCAGAAGTACAATACTCCTCCCACAAAAAAAACTGTACCAGATTCAATTCTGACTGAGATAATTTAAAAAATAAATGAATAAATTAGAGTGAGTTTTTTCTAGGCTAAGCAGGCATAGAAAGAAAGATAATGAGGTCTATAGATGCTAGAAATAGGGTCTATCTAGGAGCATACAGCATATGGAACCTCCTGGCTAAAGAACTGACTAACAGCCTGCCTTCCCAAGAAGAGTTCCAAAACCACATAAAGGAGCCTGTCCTTGTTCAGAGAGCAGAAACTAATGTCAGCGTGTGTGTGTGTGTGTGTGTGTGTGTGTGTGTGCGCGTATGTGTGTGTGTGTGTGTGTTCTCCTTCTCCCTCAACTCCATTCCAATGCAAGATTCACAGATCCAGTGTGGGACTGAGAAGGGGACCTGTGACTAGGAATGGTAAAGGAGAAGTTATAGGAGCTATAAGTTTGAAGAACAAGTACAGAAGGAAGTAATAGCTAACCAAAGAAGCAGAGAGGGGTCTTAATTCTAGCTCACAGCCCAGCCTGAAGCCTACAGCAGAATAACCAAAGAATTATAGACCAAAGGAAAACCTGCAGAGGTTTTCAGCTGCTATATAATGACTGAGTCCAGCAGCAGTCTATAGTTGCTCAGACTGCAATCCAGATCAAGAACTTGAAGATCTCAGATCTGGAAGGTAGTGATCAGACTACTTTCTGGATCACATAATTATGAGAACACCAAAAGTCTGCATTCACCAACCTGACCTCTCCCTACAATACTAGAATAATACAATTCTCACCGCCTCCAAGAAAGGAGCAGCAAGATCCAAGAGGACACAAACACAGCCCAAAAATTCCCTCCAAGAAGGAAGACTGAATCACCACTGCTGCTCCTGTTTTTGCTACCCTGCTTCTCCTGCTTGATATGCTGGCCACTCCAGGCCACTTCCAGTAATACTGTTTGGGGAGGCAGGAAACTATAAGCAGTTCCCTCAGAAACTGCCCTGTGACCTGACCTCCAATACATGCAGCCTCAGCAACATGGACTCCAACTTCAGAGTCCTGCTGTGGAGGAACTGCCTCAACCAAGGGTGACAGTAGCAGTCTCAGCCTCACATCCCTACTGCTCAACCAAGACAACAGAAAAATGCAAGGATGAGGAGTGCTGAACAAGCATCAAGTGCTGAAGCATTTTTACTTATTTGAAATGAATCAACTTTCTAATTTGACGAGTTTTGAAACAAATGAGTATTGAGATGCCACTGTATAGTATTATGGGGGAGAGAATGAAATAAAGGACTTCCAAGCACTTTCAATGAAAAGACCAGAGCTGCATAGAACTTTGAAATGCAAACAGAGGAATTAAGAGAAACAAAAAAGTAAATATGAATGAGCAATCATAGGGGACTAAATAAGGATAAACTATTTATATTCTACTATGTAGAAATAATAAATGTGTACCCTGTGAAAATTATTATCTGGAGTCATAGGGAAAGTCTAATAAGACAGAAAGTTTGGGAGTAAACTGGTTTTTGTTATATTTTGAGATCTTAAAAAAAAAGAAAGGAAAGGGATGAGGAAAAAAGAATACAAAAAAGGGGAGAGGATGAGGAAAGGAAGGGTGGAGTAAATTATTTCACATAATCAAAGTATGAAGCAAAAGACTATAAACAAAAAAGAGGGGTGAGGAGAGTAGGCAACACTTGAATTTCACTTCCATTTTACCTGGTCAAAGGAAAAAACACACATACATACACCCACAGTTGGATGCAGAAGTACATTTCACTCAATGGAAAAATAGGGAAAGAAGGTGTGGAAAAGAAGCTTGCCTCAAGTTTCTTACCAGGTCTGATCTTGTGCAGGGGGAGAAACAGATACCAACTACCTCTCTCTCTCTCTTCTCCCTCTCTACCACACACCACCCCCTTCTCCATCCTTCCAGTGTGGGACTAAGAAGGAAACCTGTACCTAGAAGTGGTGATCAAGAGGAAGGGGAGATTGAAGGGCTTAGGTTATACACTGATTGAGGAACAAGTACAAAAGGAAGCAGTAATTGGATGGATATAACCCAAGAAGCAGAGAGGGTCTTACTTCTACTTCACACCCTAATCTGAGAACTGCAGCAAAATAATCAGGAGAGAAGTACCAGACCAAAAGAAAGCCTGCAGTTCTGTCACTCTGAACTTGCAGAGCTTTCCAGATACCAAATAATGGCTGAGTCTTGCAGCAGTTTACTTGGCCTCTAACTAGGGGCAAATAATGGTTGTATTGCTCAGACCCAAACTTGCATCGGGAGGTTAACCAAAGTATGGATTAGTACTAAGCAAAACTCTAATTTTTGAAGTGGATTTTGAAGAGGGGTTGACAAGATTTTTTTCTTTATTTTCAATGGGGAGGTGGACGGGGGATGGTTTACAAAGAACTCAGATTCCAATTCATTAAAAAAAATAAAATTTAATTTTAAAAAGTTACATGTTGACTGTAATAGACTTGGCTCTTTTCAACTATGAGATGATTCAAAGCAATTCCAATAGACTTGTGATGGAAAGTGCCATCTCCATCCAGAGAGAGAATTATGGAGAGTCAATGTGGATCAAAGCATAGTATTTTCACCTTTTGTTATTGTTGTTTTTATTTGTTTGCTTATTTTTCTTGGTTGCTTTTTTCCCCTTTTGTTCTGATTTTTCTTGAGTAACATGACAAATAATGGAAAGATGTTTAAAAGAATTGCACATGTTTAATCTATAATGGATTGCTTACTATCTTGGGGAGGGCGGAGGGGAAGGGAGAGAGAAAATTTTGAAATACAAGGTTTTGCAAAGGTGAATGCTGAAAACTATCTTTGCATGAATTTGGAAAATAAAATATTAAAACTAAAAAAAAGTTACATACATGTTGAAGTTATGATATACTTAAAAGGAAAAATAAGCTAAATTTAGGCCATTCAGTTTCTTTCTATAGGAAATGGTCATTTTCTTTAGTATTTGTTAAATTCAGAATTTTAAAAATTTGAAGAGATTTCATCATTAAAAAATACAGTGTGTATGTATATATATATATGTACATATATACACACAATATGTTTATATGTGTGTCTATATATGTGTGTGTGTGTGTGTGTATGTATATATAAAATCAATGTGGACATCCTTGGAAAGTATGTGTTTATATATATACACACACATATACATATATGTGTACACATATACACATACATGCACACATCCTAAAAATCTCAGGTCCCTGTTCATTCAGTCAAGTCCTACAATATTAGTCATTTAATCAGGAATACTGATTAAGAGGTTAAATCTGTCTGCTCTATTCACCTTCTATGTCTCCTTTCTAGTACTGTCAAAGATTCTAGGATTTTATCATTCCGCAACTCTCTCAATGATTCTGCAACTCAGAAAAGTAAAAATGTTGGGGTCCAAAAGCATGAAATACTATGAGAATATACTTCCTTAACTCTCTCTCCCCTATTAATAAGAATCTACTGGGAGAAAATGGAATGACAAATACTTCAAGCATATATGGGAACTATCTATCAAGTGAATTCTCTGCCATTAGCCCCAGGGTGGCATTTCTCCTTTTATTTTGGAAAGCAGAATTAGTCAATAGAGTTGGGAAGTAAGGTTCCAGGAGCATTAAGGGATGCTCCTCATTACTAATATTTCTGATAAAGTCTCCTTATATCCCAGCCACAAAAGAACCACCATTCTAAAAGTAAACATAGATGGGATATTTTCTTGAGATCTCACATTTAGAGACCAGAAAATTGTTTGGTACAGGCTTTTAACATAGATATTCAGTGTGTAAACAGGTGGGGAAATATTCTAGCAACTTGCCTCACCACCCAAAACAAAAAATCACAAAACAACATTTGGCCAAATGCTTCCTAGAAGGTATCAAGAATGGGCTCCTGGTGAGTGGAAACCTGCTTCCAAGGGGCTTGTAAAGACCTTTAGGTTACTAAGCATTTCCACATATATTAGCTCATCTGATTGTTACAAAAACCCTGTTTCATAGCACAAACAAGATCACATTTTTTGCTTATCAAGCTGATGGTTCAAATTTATTTTTTGGAGCTACACAGCCAAGGGAATCCATTGATGGATTTCTGGCAATGATCTCAAAGTGACAATGAGTATCTCTAAAACTATAAATACAAAGGAGTTACACCAAGGAGAGGAAACAAGTTAAGTAAGGTAACAAACAGGGAGATCTTCATGAACACATTTGGAACTTACTGGAATTTGACACTGAGCAGGAGAGGGGTTTAGGACACATTATATAATTCAGCTATTCAAATGAGATAAGAGCAGCTGTATGACTTCAGGCCAAGGAGGTGAAAATGGGGGTAAGGGAGATAGTCATGTCTGAATCAAACTCTTAAAAGGCAACATTTATGGGAAGGACGAAGAGAGATACCTTAGGCATCTGAAAAACAAAACAAAATAGTTCTGCCAGTTTTGCAAGTTTACATATAACATCAGATTTCTATTTCTTCAGCCCCTTCTCATTATTAATACAAGAAAAACTTGTATAAAGAATATAAAGCAATATAGGGGCAGCTAGGTGGTACAGTGGATAGAGCACTAGCCCTGAAGTCAGGAGGACCTGAGTTCAAATCTGATCTCGGACATTTAACACTTCCTAGCTGTGTGACCCTGGGCAAGTCACTTAACCCCAACTGCCTCAGCCAAAAAATAAATAAATAAACAAACAAACAAATACAAATATACATACATAAAAATAAATATAGATAAAAATATATATATATATATATATATAAAGCAAGACAACAGCTAGAAAACAAGTAAGGAAGATTTAAGGTATAAATCCAGAATTCTTTTGCTTACTATTCCTATAAGAGAGGTAATATAAGTACTATCACCCATTTTAAATATGAGAAAACTGACGTCCAGGGCAGTTAAGTAATCCAAAGTCATATGAATTTAATTAAATTCAGGCTTGTCCCTCTACAACATTCACAGATATTTAGTTAGGAATATTGTCTAAGAGGTTATTCAACTTCTATGTGTTCTTTCTAAACTATCAAAGATTCTAGGATTTATCATTCTGCAACTCTCTCAATGATTCTATAACCCAAATAAATAAAAATGTTGGAGTCCAAAAAGCTCTGTCCAGGCCTAGGGCTCCACCAAATTTGGCCTAGTTGCTTGGTGCTCCAAAGCACTATTTTTTTCCAGAGTCTGAAATCTCTTGAACAACTACCCCTGATTTCTCTGCCTTGTTCTGGGGCAAAAGGCAGCCCCTTCCCTCTCTCCCTAGAGGAAAACTCCAATCCTTGGCCCCTAGCCCAGAATTTAATTCTCTAAAGATTCTACCCGTCCTCCCACAAAAGAATTCCCTTGGCTTTTATAAACAATGCATTCCTGAAAAGGGGTGACAGGAAGAAGAAAGACTCCTTTCCAAACTGAAGAGAAGCATTAAGAAAAGAACACAAGAAGGGTTCAACAGTCAGTCTCCAGTTCATTTAGATGAATAGGCAGCTTTTCCTAACCAAAAAAAAAGGTTAGAAGAATTTTAACTGGCTTCCTTCCCCAATTCTCTCAGAGATTGGAATATGAAAAGAAGGGGACTATTACAGCCTTCTGGAATCCTTTTTCCATCGCAGAACTGCCAGCACATAAAACTAGAAAATCAGAGGACCAAGAGTCAGTACAGGTAAGGGAAGCTTATGAAGAAGAACCCAACACAGTAAAGGATAGAGCCCAGAACAACTCAAAACATATAAACAACACCAATTATGGTCACCATTTCTTTTTTTGCACAAGCCAACAATTGCCTACATCCATCCCTGGAAGAGAAGGGGAGACTCTCAAAACAGGACCCTTGACTATCACATTCTTCCACTGCTTTCTTTTCCCACCCTCATCCTTTTCCATTATTTTTTTCCTCTGAACGACATAAAATAGCAAGGAAGAAGGAAAAAAATGCCCTAGTCCCCCAACATCTGTTGCAGAAGGAATACAAGCCATCCTTCAGCCCTGCTGCCTCTCTCTCACAGAGGGTAAAAAGCAGAGCCATCAGTCTGAAAAGACAGTATTTCCTCATTTACAAAATGGTGGTAACACCATTTTAGGTCATACCACTGAAGCAAGTGAAGAAAGTGCCTTTCTGATGTTTGAGGGAATTCCCTGGAAAGATGGGGAAGGCTATTTTAAGAAAATTAGGGCTGAATTGGGGGCAAAAACTAAGAGGATTACCTGAGGGTACCATTCAACTGTTGATTGACTTGGGTTGTACTGCTGGATCTTCGAAGATTATTGATAGCTCTGGAATTCCCAAGACCTGTACTCTCCTGAAAAAAAAAAATCAAGCAAGCAACAAATAATTTTTGAGGATCTATAATGTATCAGAACTACAGTAGATATATACACCTATATATTGTTGACTGGAAGGAGCTTTACACTCTAATTGGGAAACACATGAAAAAAGCAGGAAACAACACAAGACACATACAAATATAATGAAATGCTAAATCATGTTGTATGAACTATAAATGTTAAAGAATTTCGCAGAATGGGAGAGGTTAATATGGGTTAGAATCAATTTGTGATAACCTTCAAGAAAAACTTAAGTTAGGCCTTAAAGGATAGGTAGGATTTTTGGAAGGAAGAGAGGAACAACGTACCAGATTTAGGGAATAACAAATCAGAAAGTATAAATATTACATGTTTGTCAAGCAGGGATCCAGTGACTAGAACAGAAGATACATATTAGAGAAAAATGGGAAATAATGTTAGGTACGGTAGGTTCAAATGACAGAAGAACTAAAAGTCAGACAATAGAGTTTAGGTTTAAAGCAACAGGTACACAAGTTTTGAGCAGGAGAGTGATAAGATGATAATAATGCCCAAGAAAGATTAGTCAGACAGTATTATATAGGATAAATTAGATGAGGGAAAAACTGGAGTGGTGAATGGAGGGGAAGTCAGCCTATAAGCTAGGGCAATAGTAGAGGAATGAAGGTCTAAATTAAAGTGGTACCAGCATGACCTGAAATGAGAGGGAGAACATGATTCTCAGGGGGAAAAAAGTAGCATTTGATAGTTGGGGGATAAAGGATATGAAGGAGGGACATGAGTCAAAGGTGCCTCTAAATCCAGATAACTAGTCCTATAGCAGCGTTACTGAGAGAGAATCTGACAATAGAAGCCTTCTGAAAAGCCAGGGAAGAGGGACAAAGATTCTGTTTCAAACACACTGACTTAGAAATGTCCAACAGGTAGCTAGGGAAATGTAACTAAGGAACTAAAACTTGCAAAGTTAGTAAGTCAGACTCGATGTAAATATTGGGAGACATTAGCATGTATATATATATATATATATATATACATGCATGTATATATATAGATATATAATGGTTGGAATGATAGAAATGGATGGAATAAGATAACAATTTATAGTGCCTTATTAATTTTTACATATATTACCGCCCTCTCAGTTGAGAACTTTACCAAGAAAAATCAAAGCTATTCACCTTGAACGCCATCATCTCTCCTCATATCAACATAAGTTTCAATAATCCCAGCCTTTATTTCGATCTCAAATTGAAAGGTGATCTTTATCCTCAAAAAGGACATTCCCTGTCCTTATACCCTTGATCTTATTCCTTCCTATTTTCTCTTGAAGATTGCTCCACCATGAGCTTGGTTCTACTTTACACGATTCTCTCATCCCCCACCATTTACAAGATTCTTCAGTGCTATCATCTATAAACACAATAAAGTCCCTTCTATCCTCAAAACATCACTATAGACTACTAATCCCATCTATTTCTTTTTTTCCTTTTCTTTTTTTTAATTTTAATTTTTATTGTTATTAAAACTTTTTATTTGCTAAACATATGTATAGGTAATTCTTCAACATTGACCCTTACAAAGATTTCTGTTACAAATTTTTCCCTAGTCCCCAACCCTTCCCTAGATAGCAGGAAATCCACTACATGTTAATTATGTTAAAATACTTAACAAATCGAATATATGTATATGTATACATATTTCCACACTTACCACTGTTGTGCAAAAAAAATAAAATAAAATCTACAAGAAAAAAAAGATCAGAGAAAGGAAACACAATGCAAGCAAACATCAATAGAGAGCATGGAAATGTTATGTTGTGGTCCATATTTCATATCCCTCTCTCTGAGTGTCTATGGTTTTCTTCACTGAACAATTGGAACTGGTTTGAAACATTACATTGTTGAAGAGAGCCATGTCCATCAGAATTGATCATCATATAGTCTTCTTCTTGCCGTGTATATTGATCTCCTGGTTCTGCTCAATGCACTCAGCTTCAGTTCATGCAAGTCTCTCCAGGCCTCTCTGAAATCATCCTGCTGGTCATTTCTTACAGAACAATAATATTCTATAACCTTCATATACCATAATTTGTTCAGCCATTCTCCAATTGATGGGCATCCATTCAGTTTCCAGTTTCTAGCCACTACAAAAAGGGCTGCCACAAACATTCTTGCACATGTGGGTCCCTTTCCCTCCTTTAAGATCTCTTTGGGATATAAGCCCAAAGAAACACTGCTGGGTCCAAGGGTATGCAGTTTGATAACTTTTTGAGCATAGTTCCAAATTGCTCTTCAGAATGATTGGTTCTGTTCACAGTTCCACCAACAATGTATTAATGTCCCAGTTTTCCCACATCCCCACTAACATTTGTCATCTGACCAACAGGAGGATTTCAGAGAGGATTGGAGAGACTTGCATGAACTGATGCTGAGTGAAATCAGCAGAATCAGGAGAACATTATACACAGCAACAAGACTATATGATGATCAATTTTGATGGACATGGTTCTCTTCAACAATGATGTGATTCAAACCAGTTGTTCTGCGATGAAGATAGTCATATACATCCAGAGAGAGGCCTGTGGGAACTGAGAGTGAACCACAACACAGCATTTTAACGCTTTCTGTGAATATTTCCATGCATTTTGTTTTCCTTCTTAGGTTGTTTTTTTTCTTCTTCTCTTTCTAGATCTGATGTTTCTTGTGCAGTAAGATAACTGTATAGATATGTATACATGTACTGTATTTGTCA
>JAJPUD010006170.1:115247-137103 GCA_023553655.1 Myrmecobius fasciatus
AAGGTCACTCATGTTTTGTAAATAAAAAGTTTTATAAAAAAAAAAAACAAACAAAAAAACATTTGTCATTATCTTTTCCTGTCATTTTAGCCAATCAGACAGGTGTGTAGTAGTACCTCAGAGTTGTCTTAAATTTGCATTTCTCTGATCAATAGTTATTTGGAGCACATTTTCATATGACTAGAAATAGTTTTAATTTCATCATCTGAGAAGTATCTGTTCATAGTCCTTTGACCATTTATCTATTGGAGAATGGCTTGAATTCTTATAAATATGAGACAATTCTCTAAATAATTTAGAAATGAGGCCTTTATCAGAACCCCTAAATGTAAAGATGATTTCCCAATTTATTGCTTCCCTCCTAATCTTGTCTGCATTAGTTTTGTGTGTACAAAAACTTGATAACTTAATATAGTCAAAATTATCTATCTGGTGTTCAGTTAAGAGTTCCAAATATTCTTTGGACATAAATTTATTCCATCTCCACAGGTCTGAGAGGTAAACTATCCTATGTTCCCCTAATTAGCTTATAATATCACTCTTTATATCTAAATCATGAACCCATTTAGATCTTATCTTGGTATGTGGTGTTAAGTGTGGGTCAAGCCCTAATTTCTTCCACATTAGTTTCCAATTTTCCCAGCAGTTTTCATCAAATGGTGAGTACTTATCCCAAAAGCTGGGGTCTTCGAATTTATCAAACACTAGATTGTTATACTTATTGCCTAGTTTGTCCTGTGATCCTATCCTATGCCACTGATCAGCTACCCTATTTCTTAGCCAGTAGTACCAAATGGTTTTGATGACCACTGATTTTTAATATAGTTTTAGATCTGGCACAGCAAGACCACCCTCATCAGCCTTTTTTTTTCATTAATTCCCTTGAAATTCTTGACCTTTTGTTCTTCCAAATGAACTTTACTACTATTTTTTCTAGATCTGTAAAATAATTTCTTGGGAGTTTGATTGGTATGGTACTAAATAAGTAAATTAGTTTGGGTAGTACTGTCATTTTTATTATATTCGCTCGGCCTATCCATAAGCACTTGATGTTTTTCCAATTGACTAGGTCTAACTTCATTTGTGTGAAAAGTGTTTTGTAGTTTAGTTCTTATAGTTCCTGACTTTTCCTTGGCAGATAGATTGCCAAATATTTTATACTATCATCTGTTATTTTGAATGGAATTTCTTTTTGTATCTCTTGCTGCTAAACTTTGTTGGTAATATATAAAAATGCTGATGATTTATGTGGATTTATTTTGTATCCTGCAAATTTGCTAAAGTTGTGAATTGTTTCTAGTAGTTTTTTAATTGAGTCTCTAGGGTTCTCTAAGTATACCATCATGTCATCTGCAAAGAGTGATAATTTGATTTCCTCATTACCTACTCTAATTCCTTTAATCTCTTTTTCTTCTTTTACTGCCAAAGCTAACATTTCTAATACTATATTAAATAGTAATGGTGACAGTAGGCAGCCTTGTTTCACTCCTGATCTTATTGGGAATGGTTCTAGTTTGTCTCCATTACATATGATGCTTGCTGGTTTTAAGTAGATACTACTAATCATTTTAAGGAAAAGCCCATTTATTCCTATATTCTCTAGTGTTTTTAATAGGAATGGTGTTGGATTTTATCAGAAGCTTTTTCTGCATCTATTGAGATAATCATATGGTTTTTGTTAGTTTGGTTATTAATATAATTATGCTGATAGTTTTCCTAATATTGAAACATCCCTGTATTCCTGGCATAAATCCTACTTGGTCATAGTGTATTATCCTGGGGATGACTTTCTGTAATCTCATTGCTAATACCTTATTTAAATTTTTTTGCATCAATATTCATTAGGGAAATGGGTCTATAGTTTTCTTTCTCTGTTTTCATCCTACCTGGTTTAGCTATCAGCACCATGTCTGTATCATAGAAGGAATTTGGTAGTATACCTTCTGACCCTATTTTTTCAAATAGTTTATATAATATTGGAATTAATTGTTCTTTGAATGTTTGGTAGAATTCACATGTAAATCAATCTGGCTCTGGAGATTTTTTCTTAGGGAGTTGATTAATAGCTTGTTCTATTTGTTTTTCTAAAATGGGGCTATTTAAATAATTTATTTCCTCTTCTGTTAATCTGGGCAGTCTATATTTTTATAGATATTCCTCCATTTCATTTAGATTATCAAATTTATTGGCATAAAGTTGGACAAATTAACTCCTAATTATTACTCTAATTTCCTCTTCATTGGAGGAAAGTTCTCCCTTATCATTTTTGAGACTAACAATTTGATTTTCCTCTTTCCTTTTTCTAATCAAATTAACTAAAGGCTTATCTATTTTTGTTAGTTTTTCATAAAACCAACTCAGTTTTATTTATTAATTCAATAGTTTTCTTATTTTCAATTTTATTCTTCTCCCTTTTTATTTTCAGAATTTCCAATCTGGTATTTAATTGAAGGTTTTTAATTTGTTCTTTTTCTAGTTTTTTTTTTTTTAATAGTAAGCCCAACTGGCAGATCTTCTCTTTCTCTATTTTATGCAAGTAAGCATCTAGAGATATAAAATTACCCCTTATAACCGCTTTGCCCATATCCCACAAATTTTGGTATGTTGTCTCATTATTGTCATTCTCCTGGATGAAATTATTGATTGTGTCTATGATTTGCTCTTTCACCCATTCATTCTTTAAAATTAGATTATTTAATTTCCAATTAATTTTTGGTCTATTTTCTCCTGGCCTTGTATTACATGTGAGTTTTATTGCATCATGATCTGAAAACAATGCATTTACTATTTCTGCCTTTCTGCATTTGATTTTGAGGTTTTTATGCCCTAACACATGATCAATTTTTGTGTAAGTTCCATGAACCCCTGAGAAAAAAGTAAACTCTTTTCTATCACCATTTAATTTCCTCCAAATATCTATCATACCTAACTTTTCTAACAATTTGTTTACCTCTCTAATTTCTTTCTTTTTTATTTTGTGGTTTGATTTATCTAATTCTGAGAGAGCAAGGTTGAGATCCCCCACTAGTATAGTTTTGCTGTCTATTTCTCCTTGAAACTCTGTTAGTTTCTCCTCTAGGAATCTGGATGCTATACCACTTGGTGCATATATATTTAATATTGATATTGCTACATTATCTATGGTATACTTTAGTAAAATATAGTTTTCCTTTTTTATCTCTTTTAATTAGATCTATTTTTGCTTTTACTTGACTTGAGATAAGGATTGCTATCCCTGCTTTGTTTTGTTCACCTGAAGCATAAAAGATTCTGCTCCAGCCCTTTACCTTCACTCTGTATGAATCTCTATGTTTTATTTGTGCTTCTTGTAGACAACATATTGTTGGATTCTAGTTTTTAATCCAGTCTGCTATCCGTTTCCGTTTTATGGGAAAGTTCATCCCATTCACATTTAACTAAATCTGTATTTCCTGCCACCTTATTTACCCAGAGTTATGTTTTTCTCTTCCCTTTCCCCTTTCTCCCTTCCCCCTCGCCAATATTTTGTTTTTGATGACCACCTCCCTCTAACAGTCCTTCCCCTTTAAAACCCCTCCCTCTTTTTTACACCTTTCCCCTAATTTTTCTATTTTTCCCTTCTATTAGTCTATCCCTTTCTTTTCTTCCTTTCCCTCCCACTTCCCTATAAGGAGGGACAAGTTTTTCTGTGAAACTAATGTGTCTGATATATTCTTTTAGAGCCTAATCTGATGAGAGTAAGATTCACACAATGCTCACTGCCCTCCCTTCTTTCCCTCAATTATATTAGATTTTCTATGCCTCTTCATGAGATTTTACCTTATTTTTACCTTATTTTACCTCCTTTTCCCCTCTTTTTCCAGTATGATAGCCCTTCCACCTCTAATTTCTTTTCCATTATTATCAAAGTAAAATCAAATTATACCCCCATTCTTTAAGTATACCCATAGTAGAAATATAGTTCTCAAGAGTTCTTTCCTTTTTACCTTTTTATGCTTCTCTTGAGTTCTGTGTTTGGAGGTCAAATTTTTTGTTCAGATCTGGTCTTTTCATTAGAAATAGCTGAAATTCACCTATATCATTAAATATCCATCTTCTTCCCTGGAAGATAATGCTTATTCTAGCTGGATAGGTTATTCTTGGCTGTAATCCAAGTTCCTTTGCCTTTCGGAATATCTGATGAAGCTGACATCTTGTGTGATTCTAATTACAGTTCCTCGATATTTGAATTGTTTCTTCCTAGGTGCTTGCAGTATCTTTTCTTTGGTGTAATAGCCCTGAAATTTGGCCATGATATTCTTTGGGGTTTTAATTTTGTGGGTGTCTTTCAGGAGGTGATCGGTGAATTCTTTCAATGGTGATTTTGCCTTCTCATTCTTAAACATCAGGGCAGTTTTTTTGTTTTTTTTTCCCCATAATTTCCTGGAAGATAGCATCTAGGTTCTTTTTTTCCTCATGGCTTTCAGGGAGTCCAATAATCCTTAGATTGTCTCCCTAGATCTGTTTTCCAAGTCGGTTGTTTTTCCTAGGAGATATTTCATATTTTCTTCTATTTTTTCATTTTTTTTTTGTTTCTGTTTGACTGATTCTTGAAGTCTTACTGAGTCATTCACTTCTTTTGTTCAATTTTAATTTTTAAATTAATATTTTCTTCAGTTACCTTTTTTAGCTCCTTTTGTAACTGGCCAATTGAATTTTTTGGTTCATTGCATTCTTTTTCCATTTTATCGTTCAGTGAATTGTTGTCTTTTTCCAATTCACCAATTTTGTTTTTCAGTGAATTGTTGTCTTTTTCCAATTCACCATTTTTGTTTTTCAGTGAGTTGGTGTCTTCCATTTCACCAATTTTGTTTTCCAGTGAGTTGGTGACTTTTTCCATTTCACCAATTTTGTTTTTCAGTGAATTGGTGTCTTTTTCATATCTCTTTTGCAGGGCATCATATCCTTCTTGCACTGATCTCAATTCATTTCCCCATTTTTCTTCTAACTCTCTTTTAAGATTCTTTATGCAATCTGCTTTGTGAAATGGAGACCAGGCCATGTCCACCTTTGTGGCTTCCTCTGGGGTTGCTTTCCCTTTAGGAACCTCAGGATCTCTACCCTTTACCAAAGGCAGATCTGCCAAAGCACCTGCCCGCAAAGAGAGCAAAGTGGCCCAAGCCCAGGGACTTCCTGAGTGCCTAGAATCCGTCACGCTCCGTCACAGCCCTGGTCTTCCGCCCCAGCTGTGCGCTGGCGCCTGAGCACAGCAAGCTGCCCGATCCCCTCCCGTCTGAAACAGACCTGCTCCAGAGTTCTTCCAAGGTAATTTTTGATGGAACTCCTTTTGGGGGATATTGAAAGCTCTTTACAACCTGACTACAAGATGCTTTTCCAGATACATTGCCCTTTCCCATTGCATAGTCAAAGAATCTTCTTGCTGTTCTTGTCTTGTCTCTGTACCTTTGCACTACCCTCCATGGCTATGATGTCTTCTCTTCTTCACCTCTTGTAATGCCTACTTTCATTAAAAAATTAACCACCTCGATCCAACTATTCTGGAGAATAATTTGAAACTATGCCTAAAAGGCTATAAAACTGCATACTCTTTAACCCAGCAATACCACTACAAGGTCTGCCTCCCAAAGAGATCATAAAAAAGGAAAAAGAACCCCAAAACTTTTATAGTAGCTCTTCTTGTGGTAACAAAAGAAATTGAGGGAATGCCCATCAATTGGGGAATGGCTGAAGTTGCGGTATGTGAATGTAATGAAATACTATTATTCTATGACAAATGATGAGCAGGATGGTTTCAGAAAAACCTAGAAAGATTAACAGGAACTGATGCTAAGTGAAGTGAACTTTATACACTACAACAGCAACATTGTGTGACAATCAACTGTGACAGACTCAGCTCTTCTCACTAATACAATGATCCAATGTAATTCCAAAAGTCTCACCATGGAAAATGCTATCCCACATCCAGAGAAAGAAGTATGAAGTCTGAATGCATATCGAAGCATACTATGTTCACTTTTTTGTTGTTGTTTTCTTGATTTTTGTTTTCTTATAGTTTTCCCTTTTGTTCTGATTTTTCTTTCAGACATGACTAATGTGGAAAAATGTTTAACATGATTGTACATGTATAACCCATATCAGATTACTTGTTGTTAGGGAGAGGTGGGTGAAAGGGAAAGAAAGGAAGGAGAAAAATTTGGAACTCATAAAAAATGAAGATGGAAAACTATCTTTACATGTAATTAGGAAAAAATAAAATACTATTAAGTTCAAAAAAACTAATCATCTTCTGTAAATGATCTTTCCTAGTTTTCCTAGTGACTATTCCTTTACCCACAAAAGATATCTTGTAGCTATTTTGCAAATACCATAAGATGAAGAGGGCAAGGGTTATCTGACTTTTATTTTTATATCTCCAGCATCTAGGCACATAGTTGGCCCTTTATAAATTCTAGTGACTGATCACTTTTTTTTTAAAAGATTAGCAAACTAAAGCTCAGATAAAATAAATATTTTTTTTCAAATTAAACCAGGCTAAAAGCCAGATCATAAACTTAATTAAAATTTCTGATTCCAAGCTAAATATTCTTTCCTAAAGGACTCTAAAATGATTATCATGATTCCAGAGATTGAAAGGTTATATGATTTGAGGCCAAGAAACTATTGGGGTCTTTTTTAAGGGCTTTTCAAGCAGAGGGTTGCTTGGAAAACAATTTATGTACTTGGGAAATTTTCCAAGTGCAATCTAGTCTTCACTCCTAATAAATTCTGGATCCAGCTCACTGTTCAAGTACTGTACCTGTGCAAGTCAAATGCACTGACTCAACAATTCTAACTGAATGATGGGCAACCTATCCAACTATATATGCCACAGTCTTGACAATATAAATTCTTTATCCACTTAGTTTTTCCTATGTGGGTTGAAAGGCTAACCTACTTTGAATGGCAGTGGATTTTAGATTACAGAGAAAGCCATGTAATGTTGCAAGCTTTAATTCATTTAGAGCAATATCATGTACAAACAAGAGTTTTTGGAGAATGTCACAACTCATTGGGAATCCCTCTTGCATTTGAACTTAGCAAAAGACTTCCTCTGTTCACTGGCAGTGAGCATAGATCTGCTGGCTTTGCTTGACATTGAAACTTGGAACATTATTGAACAAAAATATCTTTATAATTGTAGCTATAAAGGAATCTTATAAAATCAAGCCCATAGGTGGACCAAAGGGCAATAAAGGTACGTAGCAGATTTAAATAAGTTACAGCATAATACCCAATGACAGCTTACATGACGAAATGGAATAATGATAATAATATCTCACAATTATATGCAGTACTTTAGGATTTGCCAAGCATTTTCTTTAACAATCCCGTGTAAACCAACTCCATTTTATATGTGAAAAAACCAAGGTTCTAAGGAGTTGAGGCCTTCTTTTTGAAAATGCTTTCCATTTATACAGTATATCTCTTGAATGCATGTAGTTAGCCACAATTTACCTTCTCCATTAGAATGTCAGAAACTGTTTTTCCTTGAAAATCAATAAGTGTGTAACTGAGACAAGAGTTGAACCCAGAATTCTTCAGGTTAAAGTCAAAACTCCATATAATTATCTCAAGTAGAGCCAGAAAAGACAATCCAGGAATGTAGTAAGAGCAAGGCAGGGATAGCCAGAAAGAAAGCTATAGTGTTGCCCTAATACCCACTAAATGTGATTAAGGACTTTTAGCAGAATGCATAAATCCTCTAAGTATAATTTATAAAATGCCAAAGCAGACAGGAATCATAAAGAATGAGGTATGAATGATGCATAGATCGAGGGCAAATTCAACATTGAGATCACAGAACCATTAAAAGATAATAAACCAACAAAGTTCCACGCTAGGCCCTTTTGTCTCTCCATTTTTTACCTTGGATCACTTCCATCTACTTCCATATTATCTCTTAGGAAATATAATCAAATTTATATATCCATCTCTAGTTATTCCTCAAAAGTCTAGGCCCATGTTTCTAACTACTTGCTAGACATTTTCATCTTAATGTCTTGCTAGTCCATCAAATTTAGTGCACTTAAAACTGAAAATATAAGCAGGCCACCAAACCTGCCCCTCTTTCTAACTTTTTTATTTCATTAAATGCTACTAATAGTTTCTCAGTATCCCAGACCTATAATCTTACAATCCTATTTGAATCTTCTATCTCCTTAACCCCACACAGCTAATTAGGATCCAAATCCTGTCATTTCTACCTCCAAAATCGCTCTCATATCCATCCACTCTTCTCACCATCATTCTGCTTTAGGTTCCTGTCTCTTCCCAACCAAACCATTTAAAAGCTTCCTGACTGCCCTTTCTATTTCCAATCTATATCCTCTCTCCAAGTCATCCTCCCCATCACCGCTGGAACAATCATCCTAATACATAGCTATGATCACACTACTTACTCGCTTAAAATCATTCCGTGGTTCCCCACTAAAATAGTATAAACTCTTAGCCTTACAATTCAATGTTCCCAATATTTTGGCTCAGCTCACCCCCTTATCACTCCCCTTCACATGTAATTCTACATTCCAGTTAAAGGAGACTAATTTTTTTTTCTGTTATTATTGTATACTGTAAATTCAAGTGTAGCCCTCTACCCCTTTTTAAAAAGAAGACTCCTTTCCTAAATAGTGGATAATGTTGGACTTGGAGTCAGGAAAATTAGCATTTGGATTTTGCCTCAGATTCTTACTAATGGTGTGATCTAGGGCAAATCACTTAATGTCTCTTAGGTTCAGTTTCCTTATATGTACATGAAGATAATATAACAGTAGCTATACTTCACAGAAGAATTGTAAGGACCAAATGAAATAACATATTTAGAGCCCATGGCAAACCTTAAAATGCTACGTAATTGCTAACTATTGTTGCTGTTATTAATATTTAAAGGAACTTTTATAATAAGTGAGGCTTAATATTTATCTGTTTGGTTTATGTGTTAAGAATTAATAGTTTTCTTTCAAGCATTGCAGTTGTCGCTCCAGTTAAGGGGGTTCTCAAAATATTTATTAGTAAACAAGCTGAGCAGATTAAAAGGTAATTATTATTAAGATGACTGCCACTTTCCAATGTCACTGACCATATATAATTTTTAGTTTAATTGTGACAATCAACTCAAGATAACAGGTCATTGAGGTCATTGAGATTCAGAGACACATTGAGTACAGAATTCTGAGTACAGAAACTCAAACTCAAGTTTGAGGACAGAAACTATGGTCCACACTATGGCCAATTAACACTCATAAATCTTTAAGAACAATTGAAGAATAAAAGCCTCATTGGTAAGGGGTGGGAGTGCAAATGAAGGACAGCAAATGATAAGATGTGATCCTTACCATCAAAGAGCTTACAATAACTATAACATAGTTAATAACTTTAATAATTATAACATAAAACAATATAAGTATCTTAAGATATACTCTTGACGTGCTATGATAATTCATAGAAAGAGGAAGAATCTTCTGGCTAGTGGAATCAGGGAAGACTTTACGAAAGAGATGGCATTTAACCTAAACCTTGAAAGATATGCACAATTTGAAGAGAGTGGGGATTGTGTAGATACTGGGGATACAATGAGCAAAGGTAAGAAAACTTAGGGGGAGAGTATACAGACTGGTTAGAAAATACCTTAGAAGCATGAATTTTCTTTAGTAGTAAAGGAGAGTGACTGAAGAACTGGGAGCAGTAAAGTAACATTCAAAGTTAAAACCCAAAGAAATTTAAAACTCCTTACAATTTACAAATCCAGAAGGATTAGCTCAGTTGTTCAGAGGATACTGTTAATAACACCAAATTCAAAGGCTCACTGCCAACATAAGGCAGCTAAGTTTTGTACAGACTGTTAAGTGGCCACTGACTGTACACCTAAGCTTGGATAACACTCTGTAAATATGTACCCTTGGTCCAGGGATAGGGTGGTGGTGGGTGAAACAAAACAAGTGAGAATAGATGATTCAGCACTGTCTGTGGCTCTAATGGAAAATGAGATAATAGACAATACAAGGTTGAGGTAAACCTCAATAAATTTACAACATCTATAAGCTGTTTTGTGTGCACTGATATGCATTAACATAGGGTGATTTTTTTGGCCAAAAGGGAATAAAAATAATTATAATGTTGGGGAGGGGTGTTCCTATATCATCTAATCTGAGTTACCTTTATTCCACCAACCATCCAGATTTTAAATTACCAAATGATTGTCCACATAAATCTGATTTTAGAAAAACTGCTCTACCTAGCCTAATGTTGAAGGGAGTGAAGGAAGGATCTCCTGTAAGACATTCTATAGCTTTGGACACTCACCAGGGCAGTCCTTCTGGGTTTATTTTCAGTGATAACAGAGAGAGAACGGGCAATGGGTTTTGCAGGGGATGTGCTATTAGGCCGTCTGGAAATAAGCAGGGGAAGACCTGTTAAGCTCAGTTCCATTCCTTCTAAATTGTCTTCTGGATAGCAGGCAGGGCTACTGGAAGCCCGGGAACTTTTCATCATGGTTAAAGCAGACCTAAAGCAAGAAAACGTATAAGGAATCAGCATGGAAAAGATGAAATCTTCTTCCTCTTTGTTCTACTTCCTCCACCAAAGGTAGTTATTGCTCAAGAAAATACTATCATCTGGAGTACAGCATCATTAATGCCTATATTTTAGAGAAACAAACTTCTACAGTGGACATGCATTTTCTATGGGTAAAAATTAAGCCATTTAGTTTTCTTTTTCAATTCAATAAGTATTTACAAAGTGCTTATGTGTTTAGCACAACTAAATCCTTCAATCCTAACACTTAGATACAAATAGTACACCTTGCCTTTTATGAGGCAACAATTTTGTTTCCATTTGCCTAAGTCTTAGCTTCACGTTTAAGATACCAGAAAACACTTCTATCAGACAAAGCATAAAGACTTTTTCAGTTGTCCCCTGCTGTGCAGTGAGATTTAACAAGGTATACAGGCATCATCAGGTCCAAACTAGGGTTTTCTCTACAATTTTCTCAAAGATATTTGTGAACCGCTGGGCTCTTGGATGGTAGCATAAACACCACCCTCACTATGGAAACCACCATACCAGTTTCTTTATACTGCAGGGAAGCCAGAGATCATATTGAGGCTCAACAGGTGATGGAGGAGGGAGGAGGGGAAGAGAGAAAGAAAAAGAAACCAGAAACAAAAATACTAAAAATTAGTTTTCAAAAAGCTTAAAATCTTTCACCTTAGGAATAAGACTTTTGCACACTGTTGGTTTATTTTTTTTTTCCCCTGATGCTTCTGTTTGGTGTGGAGGCATATTACACATACAATAATAAGTCAAAGTCAAGAAGCATGTGTTAAATGCCTGCTATATGGAAGGCCCTGTGCTAAAGGTTATAATAATAGCTAACATTTATATAGACATTAAGGTTTGCAAAGCGCTTTACACAGGTTATCTCATTCTAACTAACATGCCCTAGGAAAATAACAGTCTGGAAATCTTTCACTGTTGAGCAAAAAGAAGGAGAGCTGTGAACACACAAGAGAACATGAATGAAATTAATCATTGGTCTGTCCCCTGCTGAGACCAAAAACAAGGGTCATCTTTTGAATTTTTTCCCTTTCTTTCATGCTATTCGGCATCTCCCCTGCATCCCAAGATCTTTAGCCCAACCTGTGACTATTTCATATCCTTTTATTTAAAAAAAAAATCCCTCCCCAAAAGGAGAGGGGGTGTTATCAGCAATGCATATCACGCCCTCACCTTGGAAGACCAGCGTTTCTCTTTCTCCCGCCCGCTCCCCAGAAGCTCTGGACCCCGAATAGCCCTTACCTGTTCAACTCTGTGGCGGTGCAGGAGCCTGGGACCGGGGAGAAGAAAGGACACCCTTCTCCTTCCTCCGATGTGGAGAGAGGTACGGGTCGGAGGAGGGTGACCGGCCCGGAACGGCCTCCCACGTCCCTTCTTTTCCCCTAGACCCCAGAGGAGCCCGCCCGCGGTCAGGCTCCACAGACCCAGGCCGGGCCCGGGGGGGAACCCTCGAAGGGAGGTCGAGTGTAGCCGGCCTTCCCGCAGCGGGGTCCCCTGGTGCCCGTCCTGAGACGTCGCTCCCAGCAGAGAAGCCCCCCGGGAACAATGAAGCGGGGCGGGCGAGGGGTAACGGGGGCGACAGGCTAGTGGAGGAGGTGGGAGGAAGAGGAGAGTAGCGCTGGCAGCTAGCAACGCGCCTGGCACCACCCACCGCGTCAGGCCCCTGGAGCCCGCCCTCCCTCTCCTTTCCCTTTTCCTATTGGCTGAGACTAGGGCCCGCCTCTGGAGATCTCAAGAATTCACTGGACTAAGCTACCGTCTTTTGGAGGGCCAGAGGGCGGGAGAGGCACGCAGAAGGGGAGAAGCTGCGATTGGTTGAGGAGGAGAAGGCGTGACCCCAGGCTGGAGGGGGCGGGGCGTGGAGAGGATCACTGTTGGAGGGGGTGGAAACTAAAGCTGAAGAGGATGGTGACCTGTGGGGCCAAGGGGTCAGGGGGAAAATTAGGGAGGTAAAGAAGGAAGACAACGGGAGGCGTGAGGCAGATGTGTGGAGAGGGGAGTTAAAAAAGAAATATCAAAGAATGAGGCCTGGGAGACCTGAAGAGGTCGAGGAATCTGACGGAGGGGAGGTCTTAAATGCGGGACCCAGGAGGTTCCCTTAAACTCCTGGGGTCAAGAAAACCAGGCGGGGTAGCTGTGCTGCCTTTGTTCTGGGCGAGGAAATCCTCACGAAGTCTTCATTACTGGGCCAGGGGGACTGGCAGGCAACCTGATTCTTCACCCAGCCAAATTACATTGCTTTTTAAAAAACATTTTTTTTCTTTAACAAAAAGGGTCTTGTAAATTAGATTTTGGTTGGTCAGAAGAAAAGTACAGGTCTGTTCAGAGAAGCCAGAATACCATCAATACCACCAAAGGAGGGGTTATTAATCTTTTGTGTCAGCAAGTTTGGTGAAGTGTGTGGACCCCCCCCCTTTTTTTTTTACAATAACTTTTTAATTTTTCAAAATACATGCAGATAATTTTTAACATTCACCCATGTTCCAAAATTTTTCCCTTCATCCCTACCTATTCCCTTCTCTAGATAGCAAGTTATCCAAATATATGCAATTCTTCTAAACATATTTTGTGGTTTGTGGACTCCTTTTCTTAATGTTTTTAAATCCACATAACAAAATACATAGGACTACAAAAGGAACCAATTATATATTCAATTAGCAAAACTGAATCCTTGAAACTTGCTCTCTTCAATTATGGCCTGGTTCTCCTCTCTTTTTATATCACTAATTTTTACTTGAAAGGTTCTCATCATTTTCATCCTAACAACTATCCTCTGTAATAAAGAATAAGAGTGAAAAAGCAGTTCAGGATTACCAATATACACATCAATAGCATATGAAATACTCCATACCTACAATCCCCTAATTAACGCAAGAAAGAGAACTAAATTTTTCTTCTCTTTGGTACTAAGAATGGTTAATCTATCAAAGTATTGCTTTGTTTTTGTTTTTGTTCTTCCCACTTGCACCATAGTAACTGTACATATTGTTTTCCTGGTTCTACTTACCAAAGTAAGCTTGAGTTCACGTTTTTCTATTCTCTATAATATAGTTTATTAGGACCCTTAGGTATCTTCCAATACATAAGTGCCAGTGTCTGGCACTTAATAAGTGCTTAAATAAATGCTTATTGATTTGACTCCTACAGCACATATTCTATTACATTCTTGAATCACTATTTAGCTATTCAGCAATTGGTGGGCACCTACTTTTTGTTTCTTTGCTACTACAAAAAATACTATTAGTATTCTAGCATATATGTGCATCACACAATCTTAATAATAATTTGCAAGGTACCATAAACATTTTATTTATCTTCACAACAAGCCTGTCCGATAGATATTATGGAGTTTTGTGATCCCCATTTTATAGATGAAGAAAATGAAGCTCTGAGAGTTCATGACTTGTCCATCATTATACACTTAAGAGGATGAAGCAGATAAATTATCTTCTTAATGTTAAACTATGGATCAAAGACAGCACATTAAGAAAGAAGCTTTAGCTCTGTATAAATATCCAATAGTATTTATTAAGAAAATGTAAACAACCAGCACTCTTCACAAGTTTCAGAGATGGGATGCTGCCTGTACCCGGACTCTAGAGCTCTCCCCAACCCTCAGTTTGAAACAATTTATGGCAAGAGTAAGTATGGCAAGAAAGTAGAGAGACACTGAACAGAAGACAAACACATGAATTTTTTAAAAAGTGTCAGAAAACAGGCATCTAGACCACAAAATGTTAACCTAGTCCACTCCTCCAACTGAACACTTTCTTGTGAAATCGCTATTATTCAGGAGTGAGGAAGGTGGTAGTACAGCTTTCAGATATTATGATTATCATGTAGGAAGGAAGATTTAAGGCATTTAAAAAATAATTTCCAGGAAAAACACACACACACACCAGGATAAAAACAAAGGAATTACTTGGAGTTTCTAAATCATAGAGGGCAAAATTGCTTAGAGCTCTCTTGTTCTAGGGGTATTATTGAACCAGGAGTTGACGAATAGCCCTGCCTGGCAAAGGCTTTGGCAGCATTCAGAGCCAAAAAGCAGTGTTTCTGGAAGCACCTTGGGCAACCTGCTCTCAAGCACCATAGGAATCCGAATCCAAATGAGCAGGCCAAAGGTAGCAGAGAGGTAGGGAAGGAAAGGAGGACAGAGCAATGGGCTACATTCCTTCCATTGTCAGTCACTGCCTTCCAAAAGAAGACTCACCCAATTTCAAATGATCTAGAAATTATAGTAGCTCAGGCCAAAGCCCTGTGGCCTGTTATCTCAATCTGTGGATAAATTTCTATATTCTCTGATTAATGGCCCTTAAAGCATATACAAAGGCCATTTGAAACTATATACATTTCCTCTACCTTGACCTAGTCGGGGAGCTTTAGCACTCAATATGACTCAGAGTTGAGCTGTCAGTATTAAAAATATGAAGGAAACATTTGCTGGCTCTTACAGAATGGATTCCCTGGAGGGAAATCAACCAATTGATTCTCTCCTCAAGTTCTATATTTATGATCATACAAAGATGATTCCTTCCTCTCCAAACCCTCTTGATCATTAATAAGGAGTAAACACAGTCACTACTGTAAGAACTGAAGGCCTGTTTTTTTCTGCTTAATGAGATCTTTACAATGCTCCAACTGAAACAGTGTGCAAATGAATGCTTAAATTGTTAAAAGACTAAACTCTCAGATGAAATCAGAAAAGGTTGAATGTTTCAAGTCCTACTTAAACTGACTAAGGGATCTATAGACTCACTAAGCATGGGCCTGCTCAGGTATGAGTTCTAGGAAGAACTCACAGACCATCTGTAAGATGAGTATAGATCAAGAAATCCAAGTTTCCTAACTACTACCACCTTATCAAACTCATCTTTCCAAAAGTCAGGAAGGCCCAGCAATGTGGTCTAGGATCCACATTCTCTCTTCTAAGGCCACAAAAGGTATTGTTAAGCAGAATTCTTGATTGCTAGAGAGGGGCCAGAACTCCTTCTGCTACTAGGACAGCTATGTCACTCACATTCCTGCACTGACAATGATCAAAGTCCCATAATAATCCTGATCAACCTAACTAGTGGTCCAATTCTTTAAAAGTTCCATGGGAAATAACATACATATAACACATGTAGACTGAAATATGAAACCAGTTCTTCTAGAGAGAAACAAGCATTAAAGGTGAAAAGGATCAAATCTGTTCACTCTTCTTATGTTGAGGAAGGTTTAGCATTGATCAGAAATCTCCTAGTTTTAGTTCTTTCTGAAGTACATAGGGCATTCCCTATGCATCTGAAATAATTTCCCTTTTCCTGTTGCTGATCAAATAACCCAAGATAAACACTAATGCTTTCTGTTTCTAACTTGGATACTAGATATTCCAGTGGTCTGCTTAGTTAGTGTAGAGTTGCCTCACTAGGAATTGGCTTGGAAGTGGTAAGAATACCTCCAAAGGAAGAATGCAGACACAGCCAACAGGGAGGATGACTAAGAAACACAAGAATGGAAATTATACTTTGGGGTTCCCAGAAGGGCCCATGAGCATAATTATAATAAAACATGGTAAGAGACAGTCAAAGGCAGACAGATGTGCAGAGTCCTTCTCAAGACAAGGAAAAAGGGACAGTACCCCATCTTCAAGTGCTGGCTATTCATGCATTTAAGAAGGCAAAGGCAGATAGTTCTGGATTAGGAGTCTCATGGGAGGTAGCCTCTCTGGATGATATCCATGGAGCCTCAGAACTCGATGCTAGCTGGAGCAGCTCTTCTTTAGCAGCCTCAGTCACAACCACACCTGTGTGTGCCACCAACTCCATGCCAGCAAACAAAGAGCAAGTACCAGTTGCAGGACTTGAAAGGCTGCTTTCAGGGTTGGTGTCTGGTTTCAATCTGCCATTTGGAGTATCACTGCCTGATGAGTCTTGGCTAAATCCAGCCTCCTCTTCACCTGAAACTGCCAATCTAATTTCAGCTTCCTCTATACTTCTACCAGGAACCATGTCTCCTTGTGCTGAGATAGGAGTTATTTCCTGCTGTGATGATGCTGGGGCTGTGACCCTGGGCAGGGAAAAGGTTGAACTCACTGGCTGGAGGAATGACTCCCCTTCAGCAAATGGAGCAACGTCTGTCAGCAGGTCAGTTGGGCAGAGAGAGGGGCGAGATGCACCAGTACTGGTTTGTGATGAGGGTTTTTTGTGGGTGGGATGGTTTCGGCACAGGGCCTCAAAGTGCCTCAAGATCTAAGAAACAGGGAGAGAAAGCAGAACTCAATGCTCTGTGGTTTAAAAAATATGAATTATGGTTCCAAGGAGAGTAGAATAGGCAGGTTAATCATGCCCCACATCCATCTGGTTGTTTCTGTTTGCTTCATTCACCACTGTCACCCTGGGTGCTTTGATTACAGGGCTGGGCTAGCAGCTCTGACAAATGATAACAATGAAAATAAATAATAATAATGATAAAATAATAAAATTTTACTTTTCACTCATTTCTTTAAACAAAAGCAGCAAGGACAGATTCCTCTGACAATGCACATGAGATCATGTTGATTTCTCTGCATGCTATGAGTAACCACAAAGATACTACCTTCACAATGTCCCTAGAAAAAGAAGCTATGCCATCCCCAAACCTAATACCCTTCTTATGCTCTTAGGCAGAAGTAACATGGGATGCTACCCACCTTGGTTGCCTTGTTAGTCACAGGGCCAGGGCTCCCCTCACTAAGCTGCTGCAGCTTCGGTTGGATAATAAAGAAGATATGGTCCTGAGAAAGCAGATCTGAGCACATGAGGGAGAAGATGGCGCACATGGCTCTCTGAGGAGAGGATGAGGCAAGGTCAGCTACACACTTCTATACCTTCTCAAAGTCACTGCCAAACATGTCCTAGTCCCATGGGGCAAAGGAAAGTGGGCACCTGGAGTACCTTTCCTTGTCACCAATTCTGGGAAGCAGAGCTCCCTGCATCATCGAGGTTTCATGCTGGCCTAGCTCTCTTCCTGCCTCTTCTTTTCTCACCTAAGTGTGAGGGGAAGGCCCAAGCTAATCCTTCTCTTCCTTCTTCAAACTCCCATTCTTCCCTTCACTTAATTCCATCTGAATAAGTCACATAATCGGTCTGCCTCAGTTTCCTCAACTGTAAAGTGGGGATGATAATAGAACCCACTTCACAGGGTTGTAATGAGGATCAGAAGAGGTAATATTTGTAAAGCATGTAGCACAGTACCTGGCACACAGTAGGCGCTTAATATATCCTTATTGCCTTTCCTGTCTTCCCATCCCCCTCTCACCTTCCCATCCTGCCCATCCCTCTCACCATCTGAACACATTCATTGGGTCTTCCAAGTTCCCGATTCAGGAGTTCCAGTACTGCTTCACAGTTGAGCAGCCCACACCTATAGAAGAATCAAATGGTGTAGCTGAAAAAGATTTAGCAAAGGAGTCTCAGGGGGACAAGGAAGGGCAAGAAGACAGTACAAAGAAGGGACCAAGAGAAAGGCATTTTGGGCCTGCTGAAAGCTAATATGGGAGGCAATATGACTAAGGGTCTGATGCTGGCCTATAAAAGGCTTCAAAGTTCACTGGGCATGAGACACTGGCAAGGGAAGGAACAGGAACAACAACAGGAAGTAAATTCAAGACAGAAAATCTTCATCCAGAGTATTAATTCCAGAAGAATAATGGAGCTCAGCCTAGGTTTAACTTCCAATGGTCTTATGTTTCCAAAAAGTATAGGATCATCTCCTCTTTTTCCTCTCCACCTCCCTCCAAGAACTGGACAGGTCCCCAGCTCAAGAGAATAGAAACAAAGGAAAAAGCAAAAATGAATGTAGAGAAGGTGCAAAAGGCTCACTCTTTGATGAAATGCTGCACTTCTTCTCGAGTCAGAAAGACCCGAGGTCCCTGGGTCACGGTGCTCACAAGGGTCATCTCTTGTAGACAGTCACTCAGTGTCACAGCCTCTACCCTGTCAGACAGCATAACTTCATGTACTTTTCCCCAGAAAAGGTCAAAGGGGGCACGAGAATACTGAGAACTTTATAGTGGCTGAGGTCACTAAGAGGAAAACGCTAAAGAGTCCCAACTCATCCCCTCATCATCACCAAATGATGTTAACAGGGCACTTGGTCATGTGGCTGTTTGGATCCCATCTTAAGCTTTGATCTTTATTTCATGACCCATCTGGGGATACATGGGATATGACCTTCAAAAAATAAAATCAAGGGAGAAGAACAAAGGAAAATGAAATCAAACACACACAGCCAATGATCTGAGGTGTTTAAATGTATTTTTTAGGAGTGTGGGTTGTAGGCAAGCAAGGGTAATCACTGGAAAGTGACAGCAATTGGTATGAAGAGGAGTTTAGGCGGGAGTTGGAAGGGGACTGTCTTGCCTTTCTCCTTCCTATTCTTTTCTTTTAGTGGACAAATTTGAGAGGCAGAACTAGATCCTTTTAGCTCCCAGAAGGACCCCAATATCAGTGGAGGGAAAGCTGGTTGAAAAGAAAAGGTATAGACTGGATAGATTTATGTTCTTTAAATGTTGGGAGACATCCTTTTGATCATTGTTATTGTTCTTTACTTCCTAAAGATTCATCCCCCCACACACACACACACATCCTCCCCACTCCCATAATAAAAACCTCCTTTTGTAATAAATTAGTATAGTCAAACAAACAAACAAAAAAACCCAACATATTGCCTATGTCTGAAAATGTATACTTCATTCCACTCCTAGAGTCCACCATCCCAATGCTAGGAAAACGGAGATGTGGCTCTGCAGACAGTAGTAGCTTAGATCACTGTTCCCTGCCTAAGAATAAGAGGGAAACCTGATGACTGTCCTGGCATCCCTTCTGTTGTAGTAGCTCAGCCTGTCAATTTCCCAGATCTCATTGATGGCTCACCTTTCTGTTACATCACCCATCTCCCGGCTAGTTCCTGAATGGCTGTCGCTGTCGGATTTACTGCCAGAGTTGGAGGCTCTGCTGAGTTCCCCATTCTCCTGAGATGAGTTCTGGGAGCTGGGGTCACTGTCCATCTCCTCCCAGCCGCCCCCCGCCTGCCCAGGCTGGTGCTTCACTGCAGAAATGGGGATGTCAGATAAGCCCCACAAAGAGCCTCAGTCCTTCCCAAGTCACCCGCTCCTCAGCTCTATGGGGACTCCATCCATCGGAGACTCCACGGGAGTAGCCATAAAGGGCAGAGCCCCTGAGGAGAAGGGTCTGTGTTGATCTGCTGGATTCAAGTCAATTCAATACAACAAAGATTTATTAAAGCATCTGTTGTGTACAAAGCACTGTGCAAAGCACAGAGTATGGCAGCCAGCTCTGCTTAAAGGCCTAAAGATGCCATGTTTCTATTTTGCTAAAGCAGACCAAAGACAAAGTGTGCTTCAAAAGGAGAGGGGACAAAAAGGCAATTACAAGGCTAGGCACTGAGGTCTAGGTACTCATTGATGATCTATGCATTCCTGATATATCACTGATCTTACCATGGCAGTCTTCTCATCTCTACAAATGGGGTTAATGACAGTAATCTCTACAGAAAATAGCTAAAGGAAAGGACTGGGAAGACATCTGCAAAGACATTCTGTAAAGAGCTAAGTGATGAAAACAGTTCATATGCACAAGGTGAGGCAGAACATAAGAGAAATCAGGCTTAGAACCTTTGAGATGTGGGACTTCGGAGAGGTCCTCATTCACTAACCTATGAGATTAGCCACAGCCAGGCTAATATAAAGGGAAATTTAGATAAAAGATTCTATTTCCTCACCTTTTACCTCTTTTTTATTCTTCCCCAAACTACACAGCTACTTCTTAACCTTAAGAGTTTGCTTAATCCATAGAAAGGCAATGTTCTGTGTCTCTTATCCTATGGTGTTATGAGAAGAAAAGTCTATCTTAATCACAATGACCAGGAGCTGAAACTAGATTCTCTTCCTTGGAGCTGTTGTTCTTCCTAAACTTGCTCAGTTTAGGGAGTAAGAGGTGGAAAGAAAATCAAATAGGAAGAAAAGAGAAGCCTCTGTGGGGTCATACCTCTAACACTCTGGGTGGGTCCAGATGGTGGTTTCCTGGGAGTAAAGTGACCTTGGCCAGCAGTAGGTGCTACTACAGGCTGGTAGGTGTCCTCCCTCAGCACTTGGCTCTGGATACTGGGACTCTCATGCCCAGGGAGCACAGCATTAGCCACCACCTCAGCAGCCTTCTGGATGGTGGTGAGAAGCGCTTCACCAGCAAAGCCTGTGCCATAGGAGAGAAGAGATTATTACAGCCTGTTCCAAGTCTCTAAGTTACAGTTTGACTTGGGAGAGGAGAAATGGAAGGAAATGGATGTCTGCCTCTAGGACCTTGTGTGGTCTGCGCTCTGCTTCTGGAGCTCAAAGAACAAAGGCACATATCACTAGATGTCAGGTTTCAGCAGGGTGAGATCCAAATTTAGGAGGGAACAGAAGCCATATCTGGCAGTAAAACAATCCAGCAGTATACCCATTCCAGTAGAATCTAGCCACCCCCACAGCCACTGGGACACCCATGTTTCAGCCATTATCTAGCCACAAGAACAACAGGTGAGTACTCTCAAACCTGTAGTAAGACTGTATTCACACACACACACACACACACACACACACACACACACACACGAGGTAAAGAATATACCAAGGAGATCAAGCAGAAAAAAGCCCCAGTGTGGAAGCGGGGACATTAACTTCTAGTACCTACTCTGCCTCAAGTTAGAAGTGTCACTGGATCACGCTAAGCTTCTGTTTCCTCATCTATAGATGACAAATATGAAAATACACTAAAAAGCTAAAGATGTAATACAAATTTAAGGTACTGATATTAGTAAATCATAGACAGGTAAAAGAAAAAAAAAAACAGGAAAAGAGGAAATAGAGAAAGAAATGAAAATGTCTTGCCTGATTGGAATTCTCTAGGTGACCAATTCCTGCAAGTCACTAAACCTCTTGGATACAGTTGCCTGAGGGACTGGAGCCAATGATCCCTAATGGCCCCTCCATGGAAGATTAGTAGCTGAGATGTATATAGAATTTTAATGTTTGCAAATTGCTTTATAAATAACATCTCATTTAATCCCACTGAATCCTACTTTTACTATCCTCCACCCTGATAAACAAACAGACTCAGAGAGCTTATGTGGTTTGCCAGTAGTCACACAGCTAGTAAATTTCTGAGGAGGGAAGTGAATCCAGGCCTTCCAGACTCCAGTCCAACACTGTATCCTATATCACAGTTATCTCTCAACATTTTATAAAACTTAAAAAAAAAAAAAA
>JAJPUD010006171.1:0-15025 GCA_023553655.1 Myrmecobius fasciatus
AAAAAAAAAAAAAAGGCTGACGATGGTGGACTTGCTGTACCAGATCTAAAACTATTACAAAGCAGCGGTCATCAAAACCATTTGGTACTAGTTAAGAAATAGAGTAGTCAATCAGTGGAATACGATAGAATCACAAGACAAACTAGGCAATAACTATAGCAATTTAGTCTTTGATAAACCCAAAGACCCCAGCTTTTGGGATAAGTACTCACTATTTGTCAAAAACTGCTTGGAAAATCGGAAACTGTTGTGGAAGAAATTAGGCTTGACCCACATCTAACACCACATACCAAGATAAGATCTAAATGGGTTCATGATCTGGATATAAAGAGTGATACTATATGTAAATTAGAGGAACATAATATAGTTTACCTCTCAGACCTATGGAGATGGAATAAATTTATGTCCAAAGAAGAACTGGAACTCTTAGTTGAAAACCAGATAGATAACTTTGAATATATTAAGTTAAAAAGTTTTTGTACAAACAAAACCAATGCAGACAAGATTAGGAGGGAAGCAATAAATTGGGAAATCATCTTTACATTTAAGGGTTCTGATAAAGGTCTCATCTGTAAAGTATATAGAGAATTGTCTCATACTTATAAAAATTCAAGCCATTCTCCAATCAATAAATGGTCAAAGGATATGAACAGACAATTTTCAGAGGATGAAATTAAAACTATTTATAGTCATATGAAAAGGTGCTCCAAATCACTATTGATCAGAGAAATGCAAATCAAGACAACCCTGAGGTACCACTTCACACCTGTCAGATTGGCTAAAATGACAGGAAAAGTTAATGATGAATGTTGGAGGGGATGTGGGAGGGCTGGGACACTGATGCATTGTTGGTGGATCTGTGAACGGATATAGCCATTCTGGAGAGCAATGCTCAAAAAGTTATCAAACTCTGCATACCCTTTGACCCAGCAGCATTTCTATTGGGCTTATATCCCAAAGAAATCATAAAGGAAGAAAAGGGCCCCACATGTGCAAGAATGTCTGTGGCAGCTCTTTTTGTGGTGGCTAGAAACTGGAAACTGAGTGGATTTCCATCAATTGGAGAATGGCTGAATAAATTATGGTATATGAATGTTATGGAATATTATTGCTCTGTAAGAAACGACCAGCAGGACGATTTCAGAGAGGCCTGGAGAGACTTGCATGAACTGATGCTGAGTGAAATGAGCAGAACCAGGAGATCATTATACACGGCAACAACAGTACTATATGATGATCAATTCTGATGGACGTGGCTCTCTTCAACAATGAAATGTTTCAAACCACCTCCAATTGTTCACTGAAGAAAGCCATATACACCCAGAGAGAGGGAAGTGAAATGTGGACCACAACATAACATTCTCGTACTCCTTGATCGATGTTTGCTTACATTGTGTTTTCTTTATCTGATATATCGTTTGTGTAGATAAGATTTTTCTTGCACAACAATGATAAGTTTGGAAACATGTATACATATATTCGATTTGCCAATATTTTAACATAATTAACTTGTAGTGGATATCCTGCCATCTAGGGGAGGGGTGGGGAGTTGGGGGGAAAAATTTGTAACAGAAAGCTATGTAAGGGTTAATGTTGAAGAATTACCCACACATATGTTATGCAAATAAAATAAAAAATTTTAAAAAAAATCTGTAGCAGAACTGATCATGTATAGGGTCAACACTAAAAGAATCAAAGTAAGTCCAGAACAATGATTATAGATAGGCTTAAGAAATAGAAAGGATTTAGAAGTCCTGAATGTCATGATGATGACAAAGTATATGTTTGAGGAAATTGAAACAGAGAGAGAGAAGGATAAAAGGCTATGATTAGAGAGGAGGAATTTTAGAATTCAAAGATCATAGAGGTATCACAAATATGGATGATGGAGAGATGTAAGGTATAACTTTCTCTGTGGGTGATTGAGGCGAATAAACATGTTGAATCACGAGAGGTAAGAATACTAATAAACTCAAAAGCCAAAATGTTGAAGTCCTTTTATGTTAGGGAAACAGTTGAGTAGATAGGAAATCTGTGAACCAAGTACCAAACTCCTTAAGAAAGGAAGAGTCATCTGCAAGCAGGTATATTATTACAGTAAGGATCTAGATAAGTTGATTTAGATAAATGGGCTTAAGAACAAAAACTTATTTCCGTCTAATGAAGACACAGTTACTGAGGGAGGGCATCAGAAAGAGGTCTAGAAGTATAAATGAACAAGGAGTACACTTATTCGTTTAGAGTGTTAGAGGGCATAAGAGAAAGAGCAGCTAGTTTTGGAGGAAAATCTAGACTTCATTGTCTTCTGGAGACATCTAGGTTTCTGTGGGCACAAGAATATGGAAAGAATAATAGGAAAAAGACCAGGTTGAAAGGGAGTTTAACTTAAGAAACTATATATTTATTTTCATGGTTTAGCAACTTTTGTGAACCTTTTTGGAGAAATCCTGTCCAAATAGAAACCCAGCCATGGTTTAAATTTGGTCCAGGTTAAAACTGTACTGTTAATTTCAGTTTGGACTAGAATCCATGAATACACTAAAGAGAAGCTGATGATGATGAAGAGAGACATATAAATCCAGAGAGAGGCCTGTAGGAACTGAGTGTGGACCACAACACAGCATTTTAATGCTTTCTGTGAATATTTCCTTGCATTTTGTTTTTTTTTCTTAGGTTGTTATTTTTTCTCTTTCTACATCTGATTTTTCTTATGCAGTAAGATAATTGTATAGATATGTATATATATATTGGATTTGTCATATAATTTAACATATTAAACATGTATTAGATTACCTGTCATCTAGGGGTGGGGGTGGGGGGAAAGAGGGGAAAAGCTTGGAACCAAAAAAAAAAGTTTTGCAAAGGTCAATGTAGAAAAATCACTCATATGTTTTGTAAATAAAAAGCTTTTAATAAAAAAAAAAGAAAAGAGAAGCTGATGATTTGGGGATAAAGGTTAATTACTCAGGTGATCAATCCATTTAGTTAATATATCAATACATCTGTCTAGGATAGGTACTACACACATACAAAGCTGGGCCCAGAATTAAGAAGAAAATATCAAACTGGACTATATTTGGGAAATTGTATAGAGCTGCCTCTTGACTCAAAATTTTCTACTATTTTTTAAATGTTCTACTGCAAAAGTTATAGAATCACAAAAAAATGATTTAAAGAAAAATAATTTTAAAAAGTAATAACGAAAGCATCATTGCATTGCCAAATGTCAAATTATATCACAAAGCAACAATTGCCAAAGCTATTTGTCCCTGGTTAAAATATAGAAAAATAGACCAATGCCATAGACTGGACAAGCAATTAAAAACAGTAGTCCAGTGTTCAGTAAGGCCAAGGAGGACTTTCTGTTTAGTAAGAACTGCTGGGAAAATAGTAAGCAGCTTGTCAGAAATGTGGGTTAGAACATCGATTTACACTAAGCTTCAATTAACAGTCAATCTAACTATTTTTTAAAAATCACATCATCAAAAAATCAGAGGAGAATGGGAGGGGAGAAATTAGAATTGAAGAATGACCATTCTATGTGTAGCAAAGAGAACATAAGGATGAAGGGTTAAGGAAATTGAAGCTCATTTTTAGAAATAGGTAGAATATTCATAAACAACTAGAGGATCATGAAAAAATTAAAATGGATCATTTTGACTGCAAAAACTATAGCTTTTGACCATGCAGTCCATGCAAGGTGTATCACCTGGTTCACAACACTTAATTATAGTAGTTAGATAGTATGCTAGATGAGTACTGAGCCTGAAAAGTTGAGTTAAAATCCAGCATCATAACTTACTAGCTATAGTACTCCAGACAAGTCATTTATCCTCTGTCTCAATTTTCTTTTCTGTAAAATGAAGACAATAATAGGACTTATCTTTCAGGGCTTTGTGAGGATAAAATGTATTAATATTTAAAAAGTACTTAGCACAGTGCCTGGCACGTAGTAGGTAGTATTGAAATGCTAAATATTATTATAATTGTTGTTGTTGTTATTACTTGTCTTTATGCTGGCAGATCTAGAGTTTTCAGAGAAGGGCCACACCACAAGGCTATAACTCAAAATTTCTAAGGATCCTAAGTATAATCCTATTGTGGAAGGTGGATGAAAATATTGTCACTGGAGCTCTTGAGTCCCTATCTGTGTGCTTCCCAGTTACATTGAGTCATTTAGTTACAACAATGACATTATTAGCTCCTAAAGATAAAACATGTGTAATAAGGTATAAGAATAATCATAATATTACAATTATGTAATACAAAGCAAATGTACAAGTAAATAAACCCATTTCATGGGGTAACAAACTACGGACTGTTGAGCTCAGGAAAAAAATCAGTGCCACATGAAGTTCTTTCTTTGCTAGTTTGCTCCTACTGGGCAAAACTGGTCCTGTTTTGTTCTTTAAGCCTATGAAGTAGGGACATGTTCCTCTAATTTATAGCCACTGAAAAAGTATCATGGTATTACAAGGCATGCTATTGTAAAGCTTCTCAGGTTGGCTCTCTCTGAGCAATGTAGTGAGCCTATTTAGGTCGTCAACCAAGAATATTTTGCTCTTTCTTACCAGTTTTCAGCCAGTCAAGTGTTTTCTCACAGTATATCAGATGTAAACGTCTTTCCCCCTTTTTTTCTCCCCTTAAACTAGAGGGAACAGTGGAAAGCAAATAGGTATCTTTAGGAGGTTTCCCCTTTTTCAAGTTGAAGATGGCAAGAGAAAATAATAATCTCAAATAGAAGGTAAATGCAGCTCTCTTTTATGAGTTTCCTTGTAGCGTTAGCCTTTCTCTAGTCAATCAGCAAAGTTGTGCCTCTCTTCCAGTGAGCAGACTTCCAGCACAGCAGCTAAACTTTTCTAGTCAGCACAGTCTCCTGTTAGCTTCTTCACACTCAGCTTTTTTCATACCAGGCTTTTATTTTTTATTAATCTCTTAATCCTTTAAATCAGAACTTCCTGGTAGGTGGTCACTCATCTTTACTTTCTGAAGCAAAACTCACAAATCCAACCTTCTGTCAGATGTTTTAATCTTCCCATAGTCTCCAACTCTTTAGTTTCCAATTTGTCAGTCACAACCTTCAAAATTCTCAAAAATAATTACATGCAAATAAGTTAGTGAACCATAATACCCTGAATACATCAATTTTATTGCAGGAATTTCTTTGCTTTCAAACAGGACCTCTCAGTACATTTATTGGAGGGGCACTTTTCTGCCCACTCCTCCTAAATGTCTGTGTTTCCCTTAAGTATCTGTAAAACTTTTTTTTCACAAGTTTACTTCATATTTTTCCCTACACAAACTTTTTTTAACGTTCTTTTTCAGCAGCCAAACTGTTTACATGCAAAGGAGCAGTACTTATATACAAAAAAAAAAATTAATGCATCTAGAATAAGAAACTGTTGAATAGTAAAAATATTTATATCACTTATTAATATCTAAGATATATAGGGAATTTACACAGATTTATTGAGCCCAACTAATGCCTCCCCCACAAGAAAATTATCTTCTATTTATTTTTCATGTTTGTATATTTTGCATGTATAGTTTTATATGTACTCATTACCTCCTCTTCTAGAATGCAGGCTCCTTGAATTTCAGGCAGATAATGCTTAATTTTTATCTTAGTATCCACAGTGCCTTTAGCACATAGACAATAATGCCTATTGTTTGACTGATTCTAGTTAAATGATTGAAAGTAACTCATTTTTAAAAACAGGATTGCAGACTATAACCATCTTAATGGAGTGCTCTGAATCACTGAAAATAAGAAAATAGAAATTACAAGTCTGAAATTTCAGCCTGTATTTCTTAAGTTGGCATAAAAACATTAAAAATCTTATGTTGGAGGGCACAGGTAGACAAATTAATACATAATTTTGGGACTGAATCATTGCCACTGTTTCCTAAAGCAATAGGAATTATGAAGGAAAAGTAAGAAATATATATTCTTTTACTGATTTTGGGGGAATATATATATATTACATATACATTTTATTTTTTATTAAAGCTTTTTAATTTTCAAAACTTATACATGGATAATTTTTCAACATTGACCCTTGCAAAACATTGTGTTTCAATTTCCCCCCCTTCCTGCCACCCCCTCCCCAAGATGGCAAGTAAACCAATATATGTTAAGCATGTTAAAAATATATGTTAAATCCAATATATTAATGCATATTTATACAATTATCTTGCTGGACAAGAAAAACCAAATCAAAATGGAAAAAGAAAAAGAAAATAAAATGAAAATACTATGTTGTTATCCACATTCAGTTCCCATAGCCCCCACTCTTTCTGGATGCAGATGGCTCTCTCCATCATAAGTCTATTGGAATTGACCTGAATCATTTCATTGTTGAAGAGAACCATGTCCATCAGAACTGATCATCCTATAGTCTTGTTGTTGCTGTGTATAATGATCTCCTGGTTCTGCTCATTTCACTCAGCATCAGTTCATGTAAGTCTCTTTAGGCCTCCTTGAAATCATCCTGCTGGTCGTTTCTTACAGAGCAATAATATTCCATAACATTCATGTACCATAATTTATTCAGCCACTCTCCAATTGATGGGCATCCATTCAGTTTCCAGTTTCTGGCCACTACAAAAAGGGCTACCACAAACATTCTTGCACATGTGGGGCCCTTTCCCTCCTCTAAGATGTCTTTGGGATATAGGCCCAATAGAAATGCTGCTGGGTCAAAGGGTATGCACAGTTTGACAACTTTTTGAGCATAGCTCCAAACTGCTCTCCAGAATGGTTGGATCTGTTCACAGTTCCACCTACAATGTATCAGTGTCCCAGTTTTCCCACATCCCCTCCAGCATTCATCATTATCATTTCCTGTCATTTTAGCCAATCTGACAGGTGTGCAGTGGTATCTCAGAGTTGCCTTAATTTGCGTTTCTCAGATCAGTAGTGATTTGGAGCATTTTTTTCATAGATCATCACACAATCTTGCTGTTGCTGTATACAATGTTTTCCTGATTCTACTTGTTTCACTCAGCGTCAGTTCATGTAAATCTTTCCAAGGCCTTCTAAGATGGGCCTGTTCATCATTTTTTTATAGAACAATAATTATCCATTACTTTCATAGACCACAGCTTGTTCAGCCATTACCCAACATCCTCTCAGTTTCCAGTTCCTTGCCACTACAAAAACAGCGGCTACAAACATTTTTGCACATGTGGGTCCCTTTCCTTTTTTTATGATCTCTTTGGGACACAAGCTCAGTAGTAGCACTACTGGATAACAATTTTATGGCCCTTTCGGCATAGTTCCAAATTTCTCTCCAGAGCAATGATTGGATCATTTCACAACTCCACTCAGGTAGGTAAACTATCCCTTGCTCTCCTAATTTGTGCATAGTATCACCCTTTATGCCTAAATCATGAACCTATTTTGACTTTATTGTAATATACATAGATGCAGATCTATCCCAAGTTTCTGAAATATTATTTTCCAATTTTCCAAGCAATTTTTGTCAAATAGTGAGTTCTTATCCTGGAAGCTGGAGTCTTTGGGTTTATCAAACAGTTCACTATGGTTGTTAATTAATATGCTAATTAATAACTCATTCCACTGATCCACTACTCTATTTCTTAACCAGTACTAAATAGTTTGATGACTACTCATTTATAATAAAGTTGTAGGTCTGATAGTGCTAAGTCACCATCTTTTGCAATTTTTTTCATTAATTAATTCCCTTCATATTCTTGACCTTTTCTTTTTCCAGATGAATTTTATTATTCTTTCTAGCTCCATAAAATAATTTTTGGCAGTTTGATTTATATGACACTAAACAAGTAGGCTAATTTAGGTGTAATTGCTGTTTTTATTATATTATTAGTTTGGCTTACTAATAGCAATTGATATTTTTCCAGTTGTTTAGATTAGATTTTATTTGTGTGAAAAGTGTTTTGTAATTGTGTTCATATAGTTTCTGGGCTTTGCTGATAAATCATTGCTTTCTTTTAAGCCTGCATCTTGAGCTTCTTCCACAGTCATCATAGTGTCTTTTTTGATGACCAAGTTCTCAATTTCCTGCCTTTTTTCAGTTTGGACTTTATGTTAGAGCTGGATTCTACTCAACACCTGAGGAGAGGAGGGAAGTGGTGTGGATAACTGATTTAGTCTTCAGATTTTTATGTTCTACTGCTTTCTGACCTAGGTCTGAGGCCTGTAAGTTTGGGGTATTTTAAAAATGGTATGATGCAGGGAAGAGTTGGGTCACTACTTTCTTGGCCTTTGCTTTGGCTCTTAACTAGATAAGGGCTCTGTTTCATAGGGTGAATTTTAAATTAAATTAAATTAAATTAAATTAAATTAAATTAAATTTAAGTTTTCACTTAATTGGAGACTCTCAGGTCCTTCTCAAACTGGATCAAAAATCATTTGTAGAATATGAGAAACAGTACATTTACATATAGGTCATCCAGATTGGCCCTGGCACAGAATTCTTCCTCTGCTACTGTTCTCATGTCAGAGTTAATCCCTGGGTTTAATCCAAGGTAGATCTTATGACTCTAAAGAAACTCATGGAACTTGAAAATCAATCTGAGTTTTATAGCTTATGGGTCATGAAATTTTGAATGGCAAAAATGCTATGGGAGGAATGCAGAATTTTGTAGAATCCCATAAACCACTAAATCTTAACTCCACTGTTAAATGAGTGTGGTAATAAGAGAGTTCTTGAAGGTTATGCCAGCAATACATGGTCCATGCTGGAAAGGCTTTGAGGATGGTCACAGCAACAGACTGTGTCTGTTTTCAGGGTACAGCCTTGCTGAATATGGAGAAACTCATTACTAGTAAGCTGGCCACATGGCAATAAATTCTTTGTCCTGGGCAACCCACCAAAAAAACAATTTGTACCAATTGGCCTTCGGCACTGTTTTACTACATTATTGGTAGTAGAGTGTCAGCAAAGGGAGGAGAGAGTTCTGAGAATCCTGCCATCTGTAGACAAGTCAAATAAGATTAAACTTATTTCTTGGTATTCTAAATGTGATATATCTGTCCAATAACCAATAAATGGACCTAATATTAGAGGAAATTAATTATATAAATCTTGACTCTCTCATTACAAATAAAACTAGAACATAAAAGAAAGTTGTGATTTAATAACAGAGTGGATCACAGAATTTCATTTGAGAAGCAAATAAAAAGTTGGCCTAGTAAATTTTTATTATCTTTCCAAAGGCAATAAAAATCATTATTTCATAGGACATTTGGTCAATATATTGCAGTGCTCATGATGAGAATTTTATTTTTTAAAGTTAATCATGCAAATTACATAGTTTATATACTATCTTCTCTTATAAGGGATACAAACAGAGAAATTATGCAAATAATGCAATAAAACTTTCCCCAAAAAACATTATATAATTTAATATTCAATGACTTCAATGCAAAGGTGAGCATAAGTTAGAGAAGCAAATCATTTGTTGGAAAATCTAATCAAAAATAAAAAATGATGGAGTTAAAAGGCTAAGAGATTATGTAAAAACCTCACAACTATAATAAGCTATAACTTGAATGATTTCTCCAAGGAAAGAATTGGGAGGTACAGGATATATTGTAGTCAGATATTTTAAAATTAATAATATTTAACAGATATAAAATGATTCATTACTGATGTAGGAGTCACTCCTAAATAAGTTGTCTGTATGCATTAAGAATACCAACTTGTTAGAGCTTCAGATAACAATTAAAGCAAAATCAATAATTGACACAAAACTAAAAAAAAATATCAAAAAAGATATGACATGCAATTAAAACAATTATACTTAAAACAGTGTTGTGTTGTAGGAAAATGGGAAGTGAGTTTAGGGTAGGACAGAAATACTGACTATAATATTTTTATATAGAAGTATATAGATTTAAATTAATTGAAGAATTGTACAGGGTGGAGAGGATGCGTATGGATTGAAATACATGTCATTGGAGGATGTGATTGAGATCGATGAGAACACAAATGCATTAGAGTATTTTAGAATAAACTTCATATCCAATTGATGGGGTCATTAGCATCATCTTTAATCATGAATTTAATCATGTACTGAATACCTTCTATTCTCAACTCTGCCACTAATTAGTTGTGTCCCCTTGAGTAAATTTCATTTGTCACTTACAAAAATTAGGGAGTTGGATTAAATCATATCTAAGATGCTTTCATCCTGATATTGCTTGATTTTATCAATAAATGACTCTTTTGTTCCTGGAGTGACCTAAAAATATGTAGCAATAAGGAACTAATATTTTTAAAAATCAGAATTATGGAATTATCAGTTATCTCTAAACTGCCAAATCTGTGCATCGTTTACCAATTCTTATTCTTTTTCATCTCTCCTTAGCATTTGGCATAGCTGATCAACTCTTTTTTTCTCTGGCTTCAAATGATACTGCTCTTATTTCTTCTCCTACTTGTTTGAATACTCATTTTCCTTTGGTAAATAAAATTCTATATGATGCTTCTGTGAGTGTCCCTCAGAATTGTTTTTCTATCTCTCTCTTTGTGACCTCATAAGATTCCAAAGGCTTATTAATCAACTCTATTCTGTTGACTCTCAGTTCTTTATGTTTATCCCTAATTTCCCACCTGACCTCCAGTCCTGTATCACTAACTGCCTTTTAGAACTTTCAAACCAGATGCCTTATAGATATCTAAAACTGAACATATCTAAAGAAGAACTCATGCTTCTCCCAAAAGTCACCCCTCTTATGACCTTCATTATTTTTGTTAAGGATACCACAATTTGTCCATTTATTCAAAAGTTAACAATGTAAGTGCCATCTTGAATTCCTTGCTCTTATTTACTTCACATATCTTTTTTTGAATTTATTTATTTTTCTTGCTGAGGCAATTGAGGTTAAGTGACTTGCCCAGGGTCACACAGCTAGGAAGTGTTAAGTGTCTGAGACTAGATTTAAACTCAGGTCCTCCTGACTTTCAGGGCTGGTGCTCTATCCACTGTGCCACCTAGCTGCCCCTACTTCACATATCTAATCCATTGACAGATCTTGTCATTTATATTTTGACATTTCGTGTATATCCCCTTCTCTTTTTTTTACATAATAACCACTCTAGTTCAATATTTTATCACCTCCTGCCTGGACTAACGTAATATTCTCATAATTGGTCTCCCTGCTTCATTTCCTATCTCCCGCCCCCATCCACCTTCCACATAACTACCAAAGTGATTTTCCTGAAGCATAGGTCTGACCATTTTACCCCCTTAGTTAATAAACTCCAGTAGCTCCCTATTATCTGTTAGGAAGTTCAAATATAAAACCCTCTGGCATTTAAAGCTCATCATTACCTGTCTGCAATCTGCATTTCCAACTTTATTACATATTACTTCCTTGTGCATATTATGATCCTCATACGTAGTATGTTACTTATACATGTCATTCCACTTCCCATTTCCATGCCTTCTGGTTATTCACGTTGCCAGAAATGTACTTCTTCCTTACCTCTACTTCCTAAAATTCCTGATTTCCTTTAAAGCTCAGTTCATATGACATCATCTACATGAACCTTTCATGTTTTCCTGGTCCTCTCCTTGCTACTGATGACCTCTCAGTAATTATCTTCTATTTTTATATACTTATATGTCTTCTTTTCCTAGATTGTAAGATCCTCAAAGACAGAAACTACTTCACTTTTATTTTTTTTTATTCCCAATAAAAACCACAAGGGCTTGTGCATCGATTTGCTAAGATTTAGTCATAAATAATCAATGCAGATTTATTTTATTCCGTTCTCTCTTCCCCATTTATTTTGGAATATCAAATGTAATTAATTTGATTTTAATTCAACAGACATTTACTGACCATCCACTATTTGCAAAGGACCTTTCATTTAAAGAGCTCCAGACTAGAAAAAGGCCCTATTTCAGACATAAAATGTCTGCTTCTTGATATAGAGGAAAATGATCTCAAGCCAACAAAAAATATGCAAAGCAAAATACATATACTAGTTGCAGAACTGAAAATGAACATAGCTCTCCACATTGCTTCTTCTTTTTTTTTTTTTTTTTTTTTTTTTTTTGCTGAGGCAATTGGGGTTAAGTGACTTGCTCAGGATCACACAGCTGTTACGTGTCTGAGACCAGATTGGAACTCAGGTCCTCCTGACTTAAGGGCTGGTGCTCTATCCACTGCGCCACCTAGCTGCCCCCACATTGCTTCTTAATAAAGGATGTCTTATTGTACCATAGAAATGGTTCTCAAAGGCTTTGCTAATATAGCACAAGCTCTGTATGAGACCAAAAAAAGGTTAATTCTAGCACAATTCTGTTGCCAGATTCTCTCTGAGTGTATCTAAAGACCTAGATAACTAAGCACAGAAAGGCTCATCACCTTCTTGTTGACCATACAATGATGGATTCTTTTGTCATGACAGTCTGTGAAATAAACAAAAATACTCAAGTCCCTCAGTGCTGAGCAGCTTTCAGATATTTCTGCCTAGTGCAGAAGGGAAGAGAACATATCCTGAGACTTAAGACTTTTTAGACTCTCAATAAACATTTTATCACACTATAAATATGAAGTCTTGGTCTCATGACAATGTGAATAGATACACTTTTAGAGAAATTGAACCACACCTGTGTCAACATTTTCACTATAAATAAAATAAGATACTGAGAAGTTGCAATTGAGTGAACAGATCACTCACAGGCTGTCCTTGAAGAAGTAAATAAGGAGAATTTTTTTTTAGTTTTACTGCATTCCCAAACTCATTAAGAAGCATCATTTCATAGAATCTTTGGTCATCTTGCCTTGCAGTATTTATAAGCATAGGTAAGAAATTCCTTTGCACAGCCTTGAGGTTACTAACAAATGAAATGGAAGGACAACAAATAGACACCAAGTGCTGTTAGCATTTCTTTAATAAACTCACTATTTATGACATTTGAACTGTCACATTTAGAGGCATACTTTATTAAATAAAGAGAGAATATAAAGGGTACTTTAGAAAAGGTAGGTCAAGAAGAGTAGTTGGAGCTGACCAAATATGCATAGGACAGGTCTGTTTTTGGAGCACAGTTTTAAGGGCATTCAAAACTTGATTTTCAAGACATATCTAAGAAGGAAAATTTCTGCAGAATGGAAACAATCACAAATGATAATATTATTTTTAAGAACTAAAAAGGAGACAGTAGCAGCTAATAACATCTCTATTTTCTCATCTTTATTTTTGTTGTTTGGCCTTTCAGTTTTGTCCAATTCTTTGTGACTCCATGGACCATAACATGCTGATACTGTCCATGGGGTTTTCTTGGCGATGTTTTCTTCTCATCTTTATAAGATCTAATAATGACCTATACACATATCAAAAACATACTTACTGAAATTATTAGAAGGGAACAAAAGGCAGATATTCCATATGATTGACCAAAAATTGTGGAGGAGATATAAGATCCCATTATTTATTGCTCATTGCAAAAAGCATTTGATTCAGAGCAAAATGCAGTTCCTTCAAAATGTTGCTCTTGCCAAGATTACTATCATACAAGATCCCTGGTTAGTTGCAATCACAGAGGAAAATTTGTTCTATTATCTTCTTATTAGTAGTATCAAGTAAAGAATAAGAGAGACATGCTTACCAAAGATATTCACTAGCATCATGAAGTATATCCAACACAAAGAATAAATGGAAGAGGTTTCCCCCTATAATTGTTGAAGTCCTTCATATTTTCTTCTTTACAGATAACACTGAACTGATTGCACTGAAGCACTTACAAGGCTTCTTCAATGAGATGATGTTAGCAATTCACATAAGGGGGAAAATGTGAATAAAGAATAGAATGCAGGTGTGACTGAATTTTGGACTACAACATAGTCACAGTTGGATTACAAAATATATGCAGAACTGATAATGAATCATATCTCTGCCTTTCAGAAGAGATTCTAAGTGCAAAATGACACATATGTTTGCAGATGTCACCAGTGTGTTAATTTATCTTACCTGGCTATCCTTGTTACAAGGGAAAATTTTGTTTGTGGGGGTCAGAGGGAATGTAAATGGATCTTGGATGAGAGCTAGCATGACTTAGAGTACCTCAGGTAACTGTCTCAGAAACAGGAAGACCCAGGTTTAAATCCTGCTTCTAACATATGCCTGTGTGGGCTTCAGCTTATCCTCTCAGTGTCCCAAGCCACCCTCAAAAACTACAAGTTATAGTGTAGGTGATAGCCTGTGTTCATAAAAGGGGTTAACCTATTCCAGTGAAATCACAGTGCAATGCCCAGAACATGGTATGTACTTGATAAATGCTTCTAGAATTGACTTAACTTTTTTTTATTTACAAAACATATGCACGGGTAATTTTTCAACACTGACCCTTGCAAAACCTTCTGTTCCACATTTTCCCCTACTTTTCCCCTCTCCCTCCCCTAGATGGCAGGTAATCCAATACATGTTAAATATGTTAAAATATATGTTAGATCCAATATATGTATACATATTTATACAGTTATCTTGCAGCACAAGAAAAATCAGATCAAGAAGGAAAAAAAACTGAGAAAGAAAATAAAATGCAAGCAAATAACGAAAAGAGTGAGAATGTTATATTGTGATCCACATACATTCCCACATTCCTCTCTCTGGTGTATATGGCTTTCTTCTTCACTGAGCAACTGGAAGTGGTTTGAAACATTTCGTTGTTGAAGAGAACCATGTCCATCAGAATTAATCATCATATAGTATTGTTGTTGCCATATATAATGATCTGGTTCTGCTCATTTTACTCAGCATCAGTTCATGCAAGTCTCTCCAGGGCTCTCTGAAATCATCCTGCTGGTCATTTCTTACAGAACAATAATATTCCATAACATTCATATACCATAATTTATTCAGCCATTCTCCAATTGATGGGCATCCTTTCAGTTTCCAGTTTCTTGCCACTACAAAAAGGGCTGCCACAAACATTCATGCACATGTGAGTCCCTTTCCCTCCTCTAAGATCTCTTTGGGATATAGGCCCAATAGAAACACTGCTGGGTCAAAGGGTATGCATC